>OU426980.1:17385317-17509430 GCA_911387785.2 Aelia acuminata
ACCAGGATTATGGTATATAGTACCAACATAGGAAACATTTTTCTTCTATTCTTATTCAATAATGATTCCCTTTTTATCTCATTTTTATTTTTAAAAAGGGAATATATACTCAACAGTTTGATCCTAAGCATCGTTCAGTTGAGGTGAAGTAATTATCTGTTCCAACGAACTAAGTCTTAACATTTTTCCTTAATTAATTTCCCTAAACATCCATATTTTTTTCTGAATTAATAGATAAATATAATAAATATAAACCTCTTTTTATGACCGACCGCCATCCAGACCCAACTTCGTAAGATTTGCCTAAACGCAATCCTCCCACCTCCGTGTCGGCCTACTCTTTTTATTTGTTGTATTTACAGTCATAAATTATTTGTTTAAATTTTTGCATTTGTTTGCCTTCATCACATAAATCTATTTTTATAAAATTAAATTAATTGTCATCTTGTTCTTTACCCTCTATCCCAGAATGTGCTTTTACCCAATTTAATGTCGCTATTTCCCTGACAGTTTTTACTTTAATATAACATAAATAAATATTTTTCTTTATATTCTAATATAGTGGGAAAATTTTATGTTTTTTAGTAATGAATTATAGCAATATATCTTCCTTGTAACTTCTCTTTATTTTCTTACACCATAATTTGATTTACGTTTAGGTTGTGTCCCCATTCTCAAAACCTGCACAATACATAATTGTATATGCACTAAACATATTTTTTATTATTTAAGCTAAAATTCATTTTTTAAAGAATATATATATATATATATATATATTAACCGTTAAATAATATAATTTTTAGTTTATAAATTAAATATCACTTACGTATATTTCTCAATCATAGGATTGAATGTCTTGTATTTACATATTATAAGATAATAATCATATCTCATTTTTTTAAATCACTATTTTATATACATTAATTCATACTTCTCCTGTTACTTAAATGGACTGAACCTGTAAGACTTTGCCTTTTGGGATATATTTTATATATCAATAGATTAGATTGATAGCTTGTTGATTATATATATATAACTCCGCCAGTGAGTGTATTGTTGCTATCCCTAGTGATGCTAGGTGAACCACTGGATAAAGGAGGAGGGTTGAGCGTGAGGGATAGGCGACACCACCTCTATAAAAATGGTAAAGCCCAGAATCTACCGGAAAAGAATGGTGAAGGTTAAAAATACAAAGATATTCCCTAGAGGGACCTTTTCTAATACGAGGGGGGGGGGGTCCCAACCAACACAAAGTCTTGAAAAAGATTAAAAGAAGAAAGAGGAAAGGGGGAAGAAGAGGAGGAATAATAAGAGATACGAGATTAATATAGGTACCTGAAATGTTCAGAGTATATTAAAACCAGGGGGAAGCAGAACATTGGAAACTATGCTGGAGCAATATAAAGTAGATTTGGTGGCTCTACAGAAATCCGATGGGGTGAATCTGAAATGGTATCACTTGAAAAGTATATATTGATAAACAGCGGCTCTAAGGAGAACCAGAGAGGCACCGGGTTCATAATAAAGAAGAATATGCGACACACACTGCTAGGATACAACTGCATTGATGACAGAATCTGCAAAAGCAGATTGAAGGGGAGATTCTGCAATGTATCAATCATTAGCACACATGCTCCCCACTATCGGACAGCATAGCAGACATGAGACTACAAATGACAATGGCTTCCGAATTGTTGAGTTTGCTACCTCAAAAGATTTGAAGGTAATGACCACAATGTTCCTCCACAAAAATATCCACAAGGAAACATGGCTAAGCCCAGGTGACCGATCAAGAAGCCAGTTGGACCACATACTGGTGGATACAAGACACCGCTTGCACATAACAGATGCGAGAAGTTTCAGGGGAGCGGACGACTGCTCGGATCATTTCCTCGTTCTGGCAAAGTATAACCAACGCCTGGCACAGAGGAAGAGGACATTTGAGGAGCATGTTGAGATAGAGGGGCTGATGTAAGAATCAACTAGAAAGTGGTATAGAGAGAGACTCCAACACTGGTTTCAGGAATGGACTATGAAAGAACTTTGCGCGGAGGAAAGGTGGAAAAGATTAAAATAATTTATCAGGAATCGACACTCGAAGTTCTGGGAGAGAAAAATACTAGAAGAAGGAATCCATGGTTTGATGGGAATTGCCAAAAGGCCATACAAGAAAGGAATGAGGCCCGAATGAAGATGCTCCAAAGAAAAACCCGCAGTACATATGAGGCATATTCCGAAAAAAGAAGAAGTGCCAAAAGAATAATGCGAGATAAGAAAAGAGCACATGAGGCAAGAAAACTTGAGGAGATGCAAGAACATTTCCAGGCGCGAGAAAGCAGAAAGTTCTACAAGGGGGCTAAGTGGCTAAGACAGGGCTTTACCTAACAGACTAAAATGTATCTGGACAAATGCGGAAGCCTTCTCACAGAGGCTGTATTAATTAAATCTAGATGGCTCCAATACTTAGAGGAAATGCTAAATCCTGAATCAAGCAACTTACACCTCCACCAGATACAGCAATCAGACAATGATGAGGATATGGATGAGGAAATACCACCTGACTGAGACGAAATAGTGGATATAATTTTCCTCTTCTTCCAACAGTTTATAAGGTCCTGTTGGTGAAAATATGTAAGAGACTAGTGGTGAGGAGTGAAAGACTGTGGGTCGAGTACCAGAGCGGTTTCCGCCCGGGACGGTCAACTATAGATCACCTATTCTTGATAAGACAAATGATGGAGAAGACTTATAAGTATAATATTGATTTACACCATCTCTTTATCGAATTCCGACAGGCATAGGAAAACTGTTATAGGCATTACAGTCACTAGAAATACCTAGCAAACTAATAAGATTGACAAAGATGACCCTGGAAAGGAAAAGCTGCAAGATTAAATCTAGAGTAGGTGTCTCAAATTGCTTTCGGGTCAACAGTGGGTTAAGACAGGGGGACCCATTATCACTTGTACTATTTAATCTCACCCTCAAAGTTGAAGGAATCTCCCTTATAAGGATGAATCCAGGTGGCACCATTTACAATGGCCTCACACAACACATTGCATATGCTGATGATGTCATTACAGGGAGAACCGAAGCAGCATTGGCTGGTGCTGTAGAAGAATTTAAAAGAGCAGCAAAAGATTTAGGGCTAAGAATAAATCGTGAAAAGGCAAAATATATGAAAACCTCTAGACAAACTGGGCAGAGAGGACAGATCGCTGAATTGGGAGATTATCGTGTTTCATAGCTGCAGCACATTCAAGTACCTGGGAGGAATAGTGATGGAGAGTAACAACTTAGAAGTTGAAATTAAATGCAGAATTGTAGCAGGAACCAGATGTCGATATGCCCTGCAAAAAGCTCTCCGATACAAAAGCCTATCTATGAAAGCAAAGCTAATTCTATACAAAACAGTAATTAGACCAGTGGCAATGTATGGCAGTGGACTCTGACCAAGGAAAACAGAAGAGCTCTCTTGGTTTGGGAGAGAAGAGTCCTGAAGAAGATCTTTGGAGCCGTCAAAGAAGAGCACAGGTGGAGAATTAGAAGCAACGCTGAAATAATGGAATTGTATGGGGAGCCTGATATCCTATGTGCTGTCAAGAAAGGCAGAATAAGATGGCTGGGACATGTTGAAAGAATGGAGCCCTGTAGACTGCCTAAAATGGTGCTAAATGGTGCACCTGGAGGGAAAAGGAAAAGGGCAGACCCAGTGGATTGACTGGTGCTACTGGTGGATGTGTTCTGGTTCCACTTCCTATTCTATTAAAAATGGTATAATAAAGAGAGAAAAAATAAAGTTTTTTTGAAGTCAGGGACAAAGTAAACAATTTAAACATTTCTATATAACATGATAGGGTCTCTTAAAAAAGAGAAGTGAAGAGAATTAGGTGAAGGAATAAAAAATGGTAAAAGACATTGATAATAGCAGAATTATTTTTAAAAATAAAATAAAATTTGGGGGAACTTTGTATAATTTATAAGAACTTCAATCCTTGGTTATGCCATCAAACTCGCTGAGATTCAAGTTGAAGTCAGCAGGAGAACATTAAGAGCCTTAAATAAGACTTTAGAAACAGCTGGAAACTTTTCGATTTGAAAAGAAAATAAGCTAATGATCTTGGAATTTTTTCGAATAAAAAAATTAAGGTGCCTCTAAAAAAAAAGGCATGACAATGGCTTTTTTAATCATGCAAATGAAATGGACATTTATGGAGTTATTTTTATAAATGATTTTGGTATACCTAGAAAGAGGAAATCTAAAAGTAATTTATTAAACGCTCAAGGTAGAAAGTTGTTAGAATATTTGGATAATAATGACATTATAATATTAAATGGAAGTATACATAATGATTTTAATGGAGAATAAACATTTATAGGTAAGTTAGAGTATTCAGTGATAGACAGTTGATACTTTTTTAGTGGACCCAGCCAATTTATTCTGATCACATGCCACTTTGCTTGTTTTATTCTGTAAATGAAGAATTCAATATTGAAAATTTTATACCCATATTGCCTAGACTTAATTTGTATTTGCAGGACAAATTAAAATACAAGAGTAAGATTGAAAAGACTTTGAGCGAGCAGTTAGAATCGGATGAGATTCAAGATTTATGTTGTGTGGTATCATTATTAGATAATCCTGTAAATCAAGTAAATGTAAAAGCAAGATAATGAATAAAAAATGTTTTTTCAATAGGTGTTCGATTGCTAGAACTAATTCTTTTAGGCCTTTAAAGCTATTCAGGGTTTCTAATACAAAACATGACTAACAAAAATATCTACAATTAAATAAGTCTTACAAATTAATATATAAAAATGCAAAAAAAATATTTGTTAAATGAAATAGATGAAATCAAAGAGGTCTAGGAATGCGGTGGACTTTGGATGGCTGTAAGAACTCTATTATATGACAGTAGAGGTACTACAGACAGATGAATAAAAATAAATGACTGGCTAGATCAATTTTTTTTTTGGCATTGGATAAATCCATACAGCACTTTAGAGAACTCTATAATCGACCATGAAGTGATAACAGGATACAGTACACAGAACCTTTTATATTGGAGAGTTTTCTTGATGCACCTCTCTCTTTGGTTGAACTCAAGAAAAAGTAGAATTTTAAGTAGAATGAAATATACTAAAGCTGCAGGTATAGATCATATACCCTATAACCTTTTTAATATGCACCAAAATGTTTTTTTAAAGAAATATTATAACGGAACGAGTATTTTTCATAAATGTATAGGTTATGGAAATAGGTTTTGTAGGTACTGAAATCAGGCTCTAGCTCTGCCATAGAAGTGTTTGGGAGGTTCAGTAGGGAATTTTATGTATTGATTATGTTGGAGTTTTGGGAACACAACAACTTAAGCTTATAATATTGACAATAAATGTAAAAAAAAAGATATATACAATTTACACAGGAAATTAATCGAGTTCCACTGATATCATAGGGTTCTAATTTTATCGTACTAATATCTATTTGTTGAAGTTCATCAAATGTGAGAATTGTGTATACAATAGATTTATTGTTGATAGTATAGGTAGGATGATATTGAAGGAATATTTACATTGTCTTGGTATGTTAAAGGTATGCTTATATTTATAAATTCTTTATTTTTATTAAGTTTAATGATGTAAATAAACATTATTGGACTTTTTTGTTTCAATAATATCAAAAGCTAAGAATTGATGTAATATGGGAATGAGCTTGATCATGGGAGTTGTTCTTATTTCTACAGGTTCACTATTACTTAATTCTACATTTTTACCTTAATTTCTACATCTTTACAGTAGTGGTGAGAGTTGAATTTTATACAACCACCATTATAAAACAAATTTTTATGTCTGATAATGAGTTGTTCTTTTATTTTCAGAGTGATGATTGTATTGTTTTGTTTTACTGGATATGACAAGGTATAGTAAGATGGTTTAGGTAGTGTTTTTAAAGGAATCCTAATAAAAAAACAAAGCAGTCCTCAGTCTGGCCTAAAAAAGTAATACTCAGAACAGAAAGTAGCGCTAAGTAGCCAATTCTACGTTTTGTGTTATAGGTTCATTGAAGGGAATTTTAAGTCATTCTTATTCTTTGGTTGTTAATATCCTAGGATATTGCTTTGCTCAATAATCGTTTTTGTGACTTTGTGGATTTGTCACATAATCCATAGTCCATAATCATGGACAAGGTATTCTTCAATTTCGGGTGATTCTTTGAATATCTCATTAGGAATGCCGAAATTAATTTCTTTGGGGGCCATTTTAAGGTCTTGATTTAAGGAATTATTATACGCCATGATCGCCAGATCTAATTTGTCTTCCTTACTGTCTTCTTTATTTTCAATGTTTATCAATCTTAGTGTCTCTAACAAAGACTATCCCGCTCAATTTAATAGTCCTAAGGAATTAGGGTGATTAGGAGTGGTTAAGTGAAGTTCAATGTCCAGATATTTCATAAAATCTTTAAATAAATTATTGTCGAATTTCCTTCCATTATCACAAGATATCATTTTTGGATTGGGGAGTAAGCCAAATACTTTTTCATAGCTTTCATAATCTCCACTGCATTGTAAACAGTTGTATAATAAACAAATATCTTTTTTTGGAAAGGTGTCAACAATCAAATAAATATAATAATTACTCATATGTAGGGTGTCCATCAGTTAGTAAAAGGTCTTTCTGGTGTTGGTGTAATTTGGAATTGTTTTTTAATTGATCAATCATATTTATCTTTGCCACATACATCACATTAGTTCATGATCTCTGTGATATGATCCTTCATATTAGGCCCATAGTATCTGGTTTTCAATGCTAAGTAAGTCTCATTAACGCCTCTATGGCATGTTTTGGCTATGTGATAATCCAATATAATATTATTGATTTTTGGTCATTTTTATCTTCTACGTCTGGTACTAATTTGTTGTAGCGTTTGATCCTGTTGGTGGGAATTTTTCTCTGATGAGAGAACCCACTTTATTAAAGAGTGCATCATACCAGTTATTTACACTTTCAATGCAATCTAATTATGGTTAATAATATACGCCATATGTCAGGTTTGGTTTGAAAATTTAGATCAATTTTGACTCTATTCCTTGATCATTCTTATGACAAGGCCAAGTGAATTTGATTGTAAATCTGTGTTTATCATCAAACAATATCTCTATTTTAATTTCTAAGAGTCCCTTTGTTATTGTTTTTTTTAAATTTTTATCATCTACTAATTAAATTATGTTATCCTATATTCTTTTGAATGTTGAGTTGCAAGGGAGGATGCACGGTTTGGGACTAATTCTACTAAGGGGTATTGTTTTCTACTTCAAAGCCCATTTCTTGCAAGAGGTCAACAATTTCTTGAGAAGGGTTCAATGGAGATGTTTCAGTATAGAACAAAACAAATTCTGGTTATTCAGAGTCTCTTATCTATGAGATAGCGGGACAGGTTGTCAGCGACTTTGTTCGCTTTCCCTTCCATACATTTCATATCATATTCAAAATATTCTAGTAATAAATTCCAACTGATTAACTAAGTGTTTCGGTGTTTTGTAGGTCTTTTGGTATTCCAGGGGCTAGTGTTTCGAATGTATATAAAATTTTCTACCATATAGATATGGACGGAAGTGATTGCAGGCCAAATTATTGCCAAACACTCCTTTTCTGTTGTCAAGTAGGTTTGTTCAGCCTTATTTAAAGTTCTTGATGTATAACACACTGGCAATTCTTTCTTTTGAGCTAGAACAGCACCAATTGCGTAGTTGGACGCGTCCGTAGTAAGGAAAAAGTCTTCATTTAAATCAGGAATTTTTAGAATGGGGTTATTACATACAAGTTGTTTTAATTTTTCAAAAGCACCTTTATATAAATCTGGCTGGATATCTTTTTGTTCCTTCCTAGATTATCTCCTATACTTAAAAAATTGTTTATCTTAACAGGTATTTCAATGTTACTAAAGTTTTCTATGTAATTACCCTTATTTAGATATAAACTTCTTCTTGGGATTAACATTGTTGCTTGCAATAAAAGTTTTGTTTGCATCTTCATTATCTTTAACTCTGTTATATGGCTTGTTAATTTTTATGTTATTCATTTTATTTATTTTATTTTCTAATTTTTCACAATAAATTTTAAATATTTCCTTCTTTTTATTTATAATGAATTCTCCCCTTCTTCCCTTAGATAACAATTTTTTTAAAAAGCTAATTAAAAAAGTATGGGCAAAAAATTATAATAAAATAAAAGGAAATATAAATAATGAAAAAATAGAACATAAAAATAATGTCAGTAAGTTTTATAAATGCATACATCAAAAAAGGAGAAAATATCAAAAATCTTATGAAGATTATGATGTAGGTGAATATAAATTAAGTTTTAAGCCGACAAATAAAGTGGGCAACATATACAGCAATATGAAAGATAAAATAAGTGTTAAAAACCAATCCGAAGTAGTCTATAAAATACCTTATTTGGATTGCCCAGCAATATACATTGGTGAAACAAAGCAATATGTTTCTGACCGGATGTACCAACATAAAAATGATGTGAAAAATATAGAAAAAAATTACAAAAAAACAGGTCTAGTGGAACATGTAAATAATGTGTAATTAATATTTTCAAATTGTTTATTTAAGTAACAGTGAAGTTACATGTTGGAGGGGATAAGGGGACTGGTAAAATAATCCATTTGACTGTGATGCTTACATAAAGAGGCTATAGTTTTTAACTAGTAAAAAGATTTTTAATTTTTGACAAGGGTACTCAGCCTATTTTATTTTATTTGAAAAATTGTGGTCACAGGTGGGTAGAACATATTTCATCACTTAATTGTTTTTAATTTGATTTGTTAAGTTCAAAAGTATTGAAATTCTAAATTTTAGGTGTTCTTCTTGAAAATGGGTTAGTGCCAAAACGTAGAACCGAATATTGTAAAAGTGTGAGGTTAATAAAGGATCAAAATTTTAAAAAAAAACTTGACTACTATCGGCTTAGCCTCAAGACAAATAAAGAATTATTATATGCAATGAAGTTTGATTGAAGGAGATGCTTTTTTTGAAAGAATAGTTACCAGCGACGAGGTCTGGATCCATCACTACGACCCTGAGACCAAAAGGCAGAGTATGGAGTGGAAATACGCTAGCTCTCCAGTTCGCATAAAATTCAAGGTTCAACCTTCCGCCAGTAAAGTGATGCTGACCATCTTTTGGGACTCAAAGTCCCAATTTTATTGCGATTTCCTTGAAGATCAGCAAACTATCAATAGCCAATACTCTGTGAGATGCTAGAACACGAAGTTAGACCAGCTATCAGGAGCAAACGACGTGGACTCTTGTCAAAAGGAGTCATTCTTCAGCACGATAACGCCTGCCCTCATACAGCCCAGCTAACCCGTGATAAGCTTCAAGAATTGGGTTGAGAGGTCCTACCTCATCCTGCCTACAGTCCCGACCTCGCCCCATCTGATTTTTACCTGTTTGGACCACTCAAAGACGCCCTACGTGGAAAAAGATTTGCTAACAATGAGGAAGTTAAGGAAGCGGTGCAAAAGTGGCTTCGGGGTAAATCGAAAGAATTCTTCCCCAAGGGAATTAGGAAGATGCAAGAAAGATGGGACAAGTGCAGAACTGTGGGGGGTGATTATGTAGAAAAATAGCCTTAATTTTGAAAGACTGAAATAAACCGTTTTTGAGCTATAGCCATTTGTCTCTTTACTTATTGAATGACCCTTGTATGTGCTGAAGTTTGAATCTATGATGTTGATACCAAGGGAAATGAGGTGATTCTTAAATGACAACAGCATATTGTATTAGTTCCTTCTTTAAACTTGGTTTGTCAAATATATTTTTTACTTTTAGCTATTTTTTTTCTAAGCATTGGATTTTTGTTGCATTGGATCTTTTCATCTCTACTTAGTAAAAAGTAGACATGGAAAGATACGAAGTACTATATTGTTACAAGCCTTTGAAAAAAGACAAGAATTCTGTAAAAGATAAAAAAATACTAAGAAATGAGACAAAATGAATGTAATATTTGTTTCCAGAACTAGACAATGTTTCAAAGATTTCTGACAAGGATAGGAAAGAAATCAGTTTGATGAAATAGGCTTATTGCGATTTCCTTGAAGATCAGCAAACTATCAATAGCCAATACTCTGTGAGATGCTAGAACACGAAGTTAGACCAGCTATCAGGAGCAAACGACGTGGACTCTTGTCAAAAGGAGTCATTCTTCAGCACGATAACGCCTGCCCTCATACAGCCCAGCTAACCCGTGATAAGCTTCAAGAATTGGGTTGAGAGGTCCTACCTCATCCTGCCTACAGTCCCGACCTCGCCCCATCTGATTTTTACCTGTTTGGACCACTCAAAGACGCCCTACGTGGAAAAAGATTTGCTAACAATGAGGAAGTTAAGGAAGCGGTGCAAAAGTGGCTTCGGGGTAAATCGAAAGAATTCTTCCCCAAGGGAATTAGGAAGATGCAAGAAAGATGGGACAAGTGCAGAACTGTGGGGGGTGATTATGTAGAAAAATAGCCTTAATTTTGAAAGACTGAAATAAACCGTTTTTGAGCTATAGCCATTTGTCTCTTTACTTATTGAATGACCCTTGTATGTGCTGAAGTTTGAATCTATGATGTTGATACCAAGGGAAATGAGGTGATTCTTAAATGACAACAGCATATTGTATTAGTTCCTTCTTTAAACTTGGTTTGTCAAATATATTTTTTACTTTTAGCTATTTTTTTTCTAAGCATTGGATTTTTGTTGCATTGGATCTTTTCATCTCTACTTAGTAAAAAGTAGACATGGAAAGATACGAAGTACTATATTGTTACAAGCCTTTGAAAAAAGACAAGAATTCTGTAAAAGATAAAAAAATACTAAGAAATGAGACAAAATGAATGTAATATTTGTTTCCAGAACTAGACAATGTTTCAAAGATTTCTGACAAGGATAGGAAAGAAATCAGTTTGATGAAATAGGCTTATTGCGATTTCCTTGAAGATCAGCAAACTATCAATAGCCAATACTCTGTGAGATGCTAGAACACGAAGTTAGACCAGCTATCAGGAGCAAACGACGTGGACTCTTGTCAAAAGGAGTCATTCTTCAGCACGATAACGCCTGCCCTCATACAGCCCAGCTAACCCGTGATAAGCTTCAAGAATTGGGTTGAGAGGTCCTACCTCATCCTGCCTACAGTCCCGACCTCGCCCCATCTGATTTTTACCTGTTTGGACCACTCAAAGACGCCCTACGTGGAAAAAGATTTGCTAACAATGAGGAAGTTAAGGAAGCGGTGCAAAAGTGGCTTCGGGGTAAATCGAAAGAATTCTTCCCCAAGGGAATTAGGAAGATGCAAGAAAGATGGGACAAGTGCAGAACTGTGGGGGGTGATTATGTAGAAAAATAGCCTTAATTTTGAAAGACTGAAATAAACCGTTTTTGAGCTATAGCCATTTGTCTCTTTACTTATTGAATGACCCTTGTATGTGCTGAAGTTTGAATCTATGATGTTGATACCAAGGGAAATGAGGTGATTCTTAAATGACAACAGCATATTGTATTAGTTCCTTCTTTAAACTTGGTTTGTCAAATATATTTTTTACTTTTAGCTATTTTTTTTCTAAGCATTGGATTTTTGTTGCATTGGATCTTTTCATCTCTACTTAGTAAAAAGTAGAGATGAAAAGATACGAAGTACTATATTGTTACAAGCCTTTGAAAAAAGACAAGAATTCTGTAAAAGATAAAAAAATACTAAGAAATGAGACAAAATGAATGTAATATTTGTTTCCAGAACTAGACAATGTTTCAAAGATTTCTGACAAGGATAGGAAAGAAATCAGTTTGATGAAATAGGCTACAGTTTGAGAAGCTTAATAGCTAATGGTTTTTTTCCATCCACCAACAAAACACAGATTTTTCAATAATTATTTTAAGCATGAACCCATTGCTGCCCCATCATATTTTTTATAACACTTATTAATGACAAATTTATCAACTCTACTGATTTTTTTCAGATCTTTAAAGAGAAATTTTTGGAATTTGGTAATTTTTTTTAGTCTACAGGAAGGTATCCTATGTACCAAATGTCATTAAAATTTGAGATGGTGAAGGAAAAAAGAGTGTAGATGTGAGACAAAATGACCCCTACGTATCTAGGGGTTAAGTTAGACTCAAGACTCACTTTGAAACCGCATATCTTGTGGTCTATTCTCAAGGGAATGATAACTGTCGGTATGAAGAAAATAGCTGGGCCTAACTGGGGTACTGTCTTGAGAACACTGAGGTCACTATACACTCTTATCTTAGATACCATCTTAGATTATACCATCTTAGAGTAAGCTAATAATATCTTGCGGACTGCTACTACCTTGAATTTCCAAAATGTTTCTACTGTGTGAAATCCGGGGCCAAAGCTTATCACAGGAACAATGAAATCCACACATATTAGAGGTTCTTAATAAATCACTTAAATAGAAGACATGAGAGATCTAATACTCCTACATCTAGACACAAAAGCCAAATCTTCTCTGAAACATACTTTCAGAAAAGGATACTAATATAACACAAGTATAATAAAATGCCAAAGCCTTCTCCAGGTCACATCAAAGATGGTGACTGAAACTCACGAAAAACACGTGACCCTACGGTGGAGAACAACCCTCTTTGGTTTGAATCTCCGAAACCACAAAAATTCCTCACCATACCTGGTATCAAGGTAAGAACACGCCTACTGAAAATATGGAATTCCTACCTCCTAAGCGTATAAACACCGTGTACCCTAAAGAGAATGGATCCGTATGTATTCTGATGGATCGGCCACAAATAGAAGGGTCTGTTATCCATCTGCAATTCCCTACTGGAAACATTATTGAGAAGGCATGACAACTGCCTTCTAGGGCTACGAATTATCAGGCTGTAAAATAAGTCATCTGTGAAGCTTCAAGACTACTTAGATCACCGAAAAAACTGGAATATTTATTAAAATTTAAATTAAAAACAATTGATTGTTGAGAAAATGTTTTGTTTTTGATCGGTAGGTGTGAAGGAGGAGGAAGGATGGAGAGTAAATAAGGACGTTCAAAGAACTAATTATCAACAAAGGGCAGTACCATATTTAAAATAACTACCAAACTGATTTAAATTAGTATTGTCCTATTTCCACCTAGTGTTGATGAGCTTTTTCCAGCGGTATGAGATCAAGGGTTTCTATTTCAACATAATAAGCAGTAAAAAAAAAATTAGAAATAGTATCATACCAATATGTTTTTAAACATATTTTCATTATTTTATTATAGCCTAACCTAAAACCTGTAGTTATTTTTCACTGATGATGGATTGAAATGAATTAGATTTTGTCACAGTATGGTAGAAATGTTAATTAATGGAATTTCAGACTATATAGGATAAAAAAAAAAAAAAATTCACAATAACAATTATTTCACATTCCACTTCACTTATAGCAGTTGAAGTGGAATAGAGAAGAACAAATCTGCAGTCAGTGACTGCCCTATGACATGTACCGACATTTTCGAAAGAAACGCCTTATTAATAGTTTATAAATACCTTAGGAATAAATAATGAAAATAAATTAATTCATCTTATTTATAAAAAAAAAAAAAAAAAAAAAAAAAAAAAAAAAAAAAAAAACATCAATTTTTATTATTTATAACATAATCATTGCAAAAAGATGGGAAAAGTTGATCAACTTGACAAACAACATTTCGAAAATAATATTAAAGAACATTAAAGAACATTTCAATATAATAACAAAAAAAAAAATGAAAATTTATTAAAATTGTTAACTAAAAGAACAAAAATGAAAACAAACTAAGTAACTAGAAATGAACCACTGGAAAAAATTTATAACAACATAATGTTTGAAATATAAAGAATATAAGATTTTGACAAAATATAAAGCGTGGTCACATGAAATATGATCACGTATATGAAAGATTATCACAGCAGCCACTAATGACAAGAACATTTAATTTTATTAATAGCTTAATCAAATAAAAATAAATTTATAAATAGGTATCATTGGCAGTATTAAAATCATCTTCTATAAAGTACAAAATATCACATTTATGCTATCACAGTTTGATCCTATGTAATATTACACAATTCAGTTATGTAATATTATTTAAATACCACAGCAAGAAACAATGCCTAATCATAAAGAAAGTATGAGTACTGAAAAGTATCTTAATAATGAGGAGTTGAGGAAGTTAAGATTAATCTCCACTAGGAGTAGCAGTGCTCCGCATGTAGAATAACAGGTAAGCTGCATTACTCTGAAAATTAACATTACCAAATATATAGTTTGAGTTTAATTATTACCACATTATATTGATTCAATATCAGAGGGTTTATATGGAAATTTTTAAATAGAATGAAAACAAAAAAAAATGTCTTTAACAGCTCGGTAACTCCTAAGGTTTAATATAGGAAGCAGACCATTCTCACAAGCCATAGATGAGTGTGGCAGAACAGAAAGGAAATATTTGGTGTAAGGAACAAACAATAAGTGAGGATTAAGGTATAGGGGAAAAGACACAATCTAACTATATATCTTTGAGTCAGATGAGCATGCCTCTCCCCCCTAATCAATACAGAAAGACGACCTCTTAGAGAGTGAGTCTGTCAAGGTACGTCTATTTATTTCTACCCTAATTTTACTATTTTTGTGTGGCTCCTGCGTACACACACTCTCTGACATTATGAAATTTATGTTTGCCTATTTCTACTGTTCCCCCATGCTCATGTTGTGTAGAACAGGAATGCATGTATTTTATCGATATACAATGTTAAGCCTCAAAGTCTCGTATTACTTCAAAAATTCACCTAATCATGCAGATTACATGCCAAATTTTCGCCTATTCAAGCATCTTCAGGGGGCTTCAAGGGTTCTATAAGCAAGATAGAAACAGACCATGACAGTGCCAATATTAACAAAAATTTCAGCATTTTAAACAAAAGTAGTACCATGAGCATTATGAATAAGTATATGGAATTATATAAAGAAAATTTCGTTGAAAATCTTACTTAATCGGACATTCCTAAAAATATTATTAACTTGCTCAGCCTTGGTGAAAATCTCTTTCCCATTACCATTAAAAGAAAATATTTATAACATAATTGCGGAAACCGAATGTATACTCAAATGCATTAATACTCCAGATAATCATAAAAACAGAGTAAGAAATAAGATTGCACAAAAAATTAATAATTTTTTATCTAAGAAAACTTATGAAAGAGACCCCATTGCCCGGCTTTTGAAGAAAGATTTTTTACACCTGAAGAAGCTAAAGAAAGATAACCCTAACCTATACATCGTAAAAGCAGACAAAACTAAACGTGTGATAGTAATGAAAAAAGAAGCATATGATCAAAAAATGATATCATTACTTGAAGATAACAATGTATATAAAGTATTGGTAAATGATTATAAGATTATAATTAAATTAGTACTGAAGTCTCACTTAAATGGAAGAAACACCATTAAGGCATCGAATACGTGGGCAGTGCCAGCATTAGCCTATTCATTTGGTGTACTGAAATGGACCAAAACAGATCTCAAAAGGTTAGATCGTCTTGTTAGAGTTCAGATGGTGCTTTCAAGAAAAAGGCATCCCAAATCCTCGATTTCAAGGTTATATCTTCCTAGGAAAATGGGAGGCCGTGGTCTGATGAACCTGTTAAGGCTATGCCGGGAGCAAGAAAATAATCTTCGTACTTATATTAGATGTCAAAACTCTAACATGCTATCAACTGTTGCTTCGCTGGATGCAGATTATACCGCTCTAAATCTACTAAATGCTGA
Organism: Aelia acuminata; assembly: GCA_911387785.2. Taxonomy (NCBI): domain Eukaryota; kingdom Metazoa; phylum Arthropoda; class Insecta; order Hemiptera; family Pentatomidae; genus Aelia; species Aelia acuminata. The sequence continues at coordinate 17,401,137 of OU426980.1, forward strand.
AAATCCAAGCAATGACTCAGACTATGCTACCTTAAAAGAGGAATGGAAAAACAGACCACTACATGGACGTTTTTACCATTCATTAACAGACAGTGGTATAAATACTAAAGCATCTTTGACATGGCTAATAAATGGTCATTTATTTCCCGAAACTGAGGGATCCTTGCTGGCCATCCAAGATCAGGTGATAGCTACAAGAGCGTACCGAAAAAATATTTGTGGGGAGAATATAACTGATTTATGTAGACTGTGCAAACAGACTGCGGAGTCAATACAGCACGTCACTTCGGGGTGTGGAATACTTGCGGGTAAGGAGTACTTGCAGAGGCACAACAACGCAGCCAAGGTAGTGCATCAAGCCATAGCTGAGAAGATGGGGCTCATTGATTACTACTGCCCGTATTATAAGTACCGTCCGGAACCAATCATCTCCAGGCAAAGCGTCAAGATGTTCTGGGATCATCCCATGATCACGGATCACACTATACAAAACAATAGGCCTGATATTTTAATATTAGACAAAGGAAGGAAAATGGTGTCGATAATAGAGATTGGTGTTCCTTCGGACGATAATGTACATAAGGTAGTAATAGAAAAAAAAAGAAAATACGTAGAATTAGCGGAAGAAATGAAGAAACTTTATGGCTTAAAGGAAAGCCGCATTCTACCTTTGATAATATCAAGCAACGGCTTGATACCAGAAGAAACCCTGTCTTCATTGCAAGAGCTGGACCTTCCATCTGGAACGATGGTGAAAATGCAGGAGTCAGTATTGTTGGGTACTGCAAGAGTAGTCAGGAAATTTATGACAATCAAATAGATCGAAAGTTTTAAATATATTTACATAATTATTGGTTGACCTACTTTGGTCCCCAATAATTTTAACACCATGTAACATGTGAAACAAATAAATAATAATAATAATATATAAATAATATATATATATATATATATATATATATATATATATATATATATATATATATTATCAAATTATCAAAACATGATACCTGAAAGATTGTAGATGCAGTTATCTTCATCATCAAATTCTAGCTTAACAGGTATGCTATTGACACTTGATTCAATGTCTAGTAGGTAAAGAGTTGGCACAAATAATGAAGAGGGACATTCACTGTCAGAAGAGGAATTGTTAGGATCTAAAATTAAATCGGAAGAATTAATAAAACAATCCCAAAAATGTCATTGTATTTTATTTTATTCCTATTATATTTAAGTAGCTCTGTTACAAACATGACCAGGTCCACTTGGACAAATTTCTATGGATTATACGAAATGTTATGGTTTTTACATGCAAATCCACAGAAACCCTTCCTCACTTTCTTGTAGTTAAGCACCATGGTTAAACTTGGAAATTTCGTCAATGTCTAAATATAGATACTGAGGTAGTATAGATTTAATCATAAGAGAAGCCAAGAATCTGTATTGGCCAATTTTGTATTAAAGTGAGTTATATCAATTTGTTTATACAATGTTTCTTGCTGCTCTGTTTTTTTGGTGTTTTTCTCATAGTAAAAATATTTTAGCAGTGATAACAGGGTGAAACCATTGATGGGATGGAAATCGGACTCAATTTATAGTAAAAATTGATCTGTGTATAAAACAAAACTACTCATTTTACATACTATCACATAAAAACTGCACAGAAGGAAAGACATAAGTAAAGCGTGCATAGCCATAAAGACAATTTAAAATAAAACTCAAAAGGAATTATTAGCCAATTTCTATATAAATAAAAATAATATATATATATATATATATATAAATAAAAATAAAAATATATGAGTCATAAATTAAAAAGAAAACTATGGTTATACTAAACACTTAGAGCGGAACATGCCCGTCTGAAACCTATGGTTGTCGAAACTTCTGCTAGGGACTTTCATGTCTCCTTTTGTGAGAGTCTTCAGTAAATATTCAAAGATAAGCAGTGAAGGGCACACAGCCCTTGCTGCCATTCCCCCCCCCCTACCACTAGTCATTGTCCCCTAGAATTGCAGTGTCTGAGAGACACATATTCCCAAACTCACACCTTTTTCTTTCAAGTATGTCAGAGATACTTATTCTTATATTAATTATTACATACAAAGGGTACTACAAAAGTTTTGCAATACAACTTTTTTTATTTAATTTTCTTAAAGTAATTTCAACCACATTCAATACACTTCTCCTTACGTCGAAACCAATCATTAAACCAGCTCTGCCAAGTTTCATCTGGGATTGAGGCACATTCGTTGTCCCAAGCCCTCAGAAGGTCCTTGTCGCTTGAAAAACGTTTTCCTTTCAGCTTCATTTTCACATGTGGGAACAGCGCAAAGTCACAGGGAGCAAGGTATGGACTATAAGGAAGGTGCTTAAGAAGTTTCAGCCCAGTACTGGCCAAATACTCGGTGCAGGCTCTGGCACGGTGAGCTGGTGTGTTGTCATGGTGGAGGGGTCCATTCTTGACTCTATGACTTTAGGCAGGAACTGCTCAGTGGTACACTGGTGGAGACTGTCTTCTGTGTCTCCAAAACAACACCCTCTACAATTCCGCTTGATCTGAAAAATACAGCGATCATTTTTTTTTTTTTTACAGATCGAGATTTTCTGACAGTTACAGGTGTATTGGGTCAAATACCCAAACTTTGTTTTGAGCCTTGGTCAGCACATCATAATAGTAGGGGAGAGCGGGCTTGGTTGGCAACAGTTTTCACTTTTTACTTTCACTTACCAATATATGAAATATATAGTAAGTGGAAGTATTGCGATCGTGAAAATTTTCGACTTCCGGTTTTCAACGGAAATACACGTTTTGGGGTCCCCTGAGTCAAAATAACCAAGTCCCGCGAAATGGTCTGTGTGTGTGTGTGTGTATCTGTGTGTGTGTGTGTGTGTGAACAGACTAGCTCAAAAACTATAAACCGTGGGAACCTGAAATTGGATATTTAGTGTAGGTATATGCCCGCGATGTGACAGCAAAAATTTCATCAAAATTGCTCAAAGGGAGGGGGTACTTTATTTAATAACTTTTTACGTTTTTTTCGATTTTCTCAAAAACGGCTCTAACGATTTTGATTAAACTGAGTATTTGATCTATTTGAATGCCCGAGATATGACTGTAAAAATTTCATCAAAATTGATCAACCAGAGGGGGGACTTTACTTAATAAATTTTGTATCATTTTCCCGTGTTTTTTTTAATTTACTCAAAAACGGTTTTAACGATTTTGATCAAACTTGGTATTTAATGTATTTATATGCCAAAGATGTGATAACCAACATTTCATCACAATTGATCAACCGGAGGGGGGACTTTACTTAATAAATTTTGTATCATTTTCACGTGTTTTTTTTATTTACTCAAAAACGGTTTTAACGATTTTGATCAAACTTGGTATTTGATGTATTTATATGCCCGAGATATGACTGTAAAAATTTCATCAAAATTTATCTACGGGAGGGGGGACTTTACTTAATAAATTTTGTATCATTTTCACGGTTTTTTTTTTTATTTACTCAAAAACGGCTTTAACGATTAACAAAAATAAGATATGAATGTAGAAAAATGTGTGACTTTGGGAAATGATGTTTAGCAAAACACGTCAATTTCTATTCTAAGTAAGTTGGTAAGTGAAAGTTGTGTGTTGCGCGCACGCACCAGATTTTTTGAGTGTTGAGTCGTTCCTGTTAATATAATCCCAATAGGGCTGATACCACTGTAAACTCCAAGTATTAGAGTACTTCAAGTATTTTTTTCAACACATAATACTAAGATCATAGAAAATTGAAGAATTAGTCAATCAAGAGTATGCCAATTAACCCCCCATGTGGGGCAGGCTGGCCTAGAAGGTGGGGTTGTTTAGCCATCTCATTCAAGTACTGTATGACACATATTATTGTTATTAAAAGCTGCACTATAATGATATAATAATTTTGAATCGATTTTTAACAGCTTTTAAGGGAAAATAGAATGACAATAGAAGAAGATAGAAGTTTAGACTGTCGTCACTTTTTGCATAAGAAAAATTGCTCTCATCTTCCTCACTGAAACTAAAGACAATTGGTAGTTTCACCTTTGATTATGTTTACCTTGCTTTTGTGAATTGCTACTGCGCCAATAAAAAAAAATTTAAGAGAGAAAACTAATCCCACAGGAGAGATCATAAGAAAGATGGCTGCCAGGACAGGGGAGAACAATCAAACAAGAAACTGGTTAATCGAAAGGTTAGGTTTTTCAAAGGAGCTTGGGGCTATGTGAACACAATCGGAGTCAAATGTTTTACCATGCCTTTAAACGAAATTGACTGAAAATATAAAAATTTACTTATATGTTGTAAAATCAATCAATGAAGCACACTCTTCAGTACACTGTTAGCATCGGATTGAAAACTCAGGACAAGACTCCTGAGGTCGAGCGGGTTACATGGTACAATGGTGGGGTCTTCACAACAGGTGTGACGGAAACTATAAGCCGATGGCCAACCTACCCCCTATGCCAACCAACCCCACTCTCCCCTATAGCCAAGTTTCGTCACCAGTCACGATGCTGTTCACATATGTAGAATGTCCCTTATCAAATAGTTTCAGCATCTTTCGGCACCAAGTCACACGATGAGCCATTCGCTCTTCCGTTAGACTATGGAGCACCCAAAGACAACAAAGTTTTTTACCTTTAAATGGTCTCTCAGAATTCAATGAATTACTGGTGCATGAAGGCATAATGTCTCCTCTATCTGTTGATATGTCACTCGACGGTCCTCATCAAACATTTTCCTCACAGCAGAAATGTTTTCCTTTGTTCAAATTGCCACTTTCGAATTCTCTGTACAATCTAAATATAGTCATATGATTTGGACAATCATTATTCAATGCAATCTTCATTTCTTCTAAGCATTGATCTATGCTTAAACCACACACAAAAGTATATCGCAAAACTGCCCTTACTTCACTACGTGACCACGATGCCATAATACGCACTTTAATCTGTCACTGCTAATGAACAACTGAGCAAAGAATTGTGATGAACTGGCGGCTAGTATGAAGGCATGAATAGATCTGAACACGCAGTAACTTGCAGCCTCCTCGGTCTTTCCTTTAAGTAAAATTGCAAAACTTTTGTAGTACCTGTTAAATGTGGCTGCACTGTTCGAGATTGGAGGTTATAAAAAAATTAAATAAAAGGACATATGTTAGTTAATGTTATAAAATGGAATGTACTTCATCTCGAGTAAGAGGTTAATAAAAAAGTTTGTATTAATGAATACTGTTTTTTTAAAGTTTGTTGTTACAATAGTAAAACATGGTGTCAGGTTTTTGTCGAACTCACGCGTTCTTTATTGTCCATACAATGGTGCTGGAATCATTGTTTATTAAACTGCTTCTCAGAGTATTTTTGTTATATTGCAATTCATCATGGAGGGAGAATTGTTAAAAAAGGAAAAGTCTGTTTTAAGAGAAAGATTAACATGGATGCTAACTTTCGTGTCATCTCCTGATTTTGAGATCGCTTCACTATCAGAATTGAAAGAGAGAAGTACTGACTCAGGTAAGATTTTTAATGAATTTAATGAATTATTAATCCATACGCTTGATTATATCAAAGATGATTATATTGAAAACTTTGAGAAAGATTATTTCCATGTCAAAAGTGCTCTGGAGGAAAAAATTGCACTAGCCTCTTCAGTAGTTGTTAATAAGAAGCCTTCCGATTTCACTATTAAATGTGAGGTTGCACCTATTAAAATTCCAGTTTTTAAAGGGGACATATCGTTGTGGAACTCGTTTTATGAATTATTTAGATCAGTCGTTCATGAGAACCAGTCCTTAGACGATGTATGTTTTCAACTTCTCAAGTCATCCCTGGAGGGGGAACCGTTGGATAGGTTATCTGGACTAGACTCTGACAAATTTTCTTCTATTTGAAGATTAATACTCTGACAATTACGCAGTAGTTCTTGATCGGCTAATTAATGTTTATCAAAAGAATAAATATGTCGTGTATAAACATTCAGAGAGGGTCATAGAGCATCCAAGTGTAGAATCTAGCCAGGATATAAAGAATTTTGCCGTAAAGAGTTTTGGTATCAACACTGAAGGCTGGAATGCCATTTTACAATTTTTGCGTAAACTGGATAGAGTCAAAGCATTTGTGGGAATTGCATGACGGCTCTACTAAATTTTTGCCTATAGAGGAATTGTTAGTGTTTTTAGAGAAGAAGGCCCATATACGGCGTGATGAACACACAGAGGTCCCTGGTTCGATAGAGGTACATCAAGTTCATAGAGAAAAAAATGTTAAAAAAAAAAAAATCATCTGCATGCGTTCAGAAATGTTCTCCGTGTGCAACCTACCACAAATTTCGTAACTGCCCTGCTTGGGGGAAAACTTGTTCTAGATGTAAGGGGAAAGAACCATTTCGCTGCAGCCTGTATCAACTGTAGAGTTGATGTACTATATTCTGAAAATGTTGTTGACCTGGAATCGCAAAACGAAGTTGGAATTGTAAAAAAGTTCTCTATTAATGAAGTAGGATCTAGAAATAGCTGTTGGCTTCAGGATGTGTATATAGGTGGTTCTTCTGTAACTTTTACAATTGATACAGGAGCAGATATAAGTGTTATTCCTAATGACTTGGCTACTAACTTGAGAGCGCCTATTCATAAGCCTGCTTGTTCAGCAGTCACATACACAGGAGAAAAAATACCATTAGTAGGCTTGACTGCGCTAAAATGTTCTATTGGGGATGTTAGTCATATAAAGTAATGGTCTGTGGCAAGGTACGATTTGCTCCGACAGAATTACAAGTCTTCACTGATGATTAGTGCTTCGACATTGTCACTCGAAACCCCAATCATGTGCAGTCTAACTCGTTCGTTGAAAAAGGTGTAGGGATCATTAAGAGCATCCTGAAGAAGACCGCAGATGGAAAAGATGATTTATATCTAGCTCTCCTTGAATATAGGAATACTCCACTGAAGCATTTGCAGTAGTCCCCAGCTCAGCTGTTGATGAATCGAGTGTGCCGCACTAAGCTACCGTCTACGGCATATACGTTGATGCCTCAAGTGAATGCTGACGTACCTGCTAAGCTAGAAAAGAAGCAATCAATTGCTAAGAATTCTTCGAAAAAACGGACCACCACAATCATACATAGTAGAGGACCTCCATAGCGGCAGAGGAGTCAGGCGGAATAGAGTGCATCTTCGCCTAGCTTCGTTCAATGAAGATGGGGCTAAATCATCAATGAACTTGGTCCCACCAGCGTCAAGACCTCAAAGGTCCAGGAGGGTGCCAGTTAGACTAAAATATTGAAAAGAGGAAAGGTGTTACATGTGGCTACACTGCTCAAGATGGGAGGTTATAAAAAAATAAAATAAAAGGACATATGCTAGTTAATGTTATGAAATGGTATGTACTTCATCTCGTGTGAGAGGTTAATAAAAAAGATTGTATTAATGAATACTGTTTTTTTAAAGTTTGTTGTTACAATACTAAAACAGTGCCCTTTGTATTTATACATATTCTGATTAATTCTTTTTTTAAATTACTGAATTGGATGTTAAAAGACCCAAATTTACCCTTTTTTTTTACTACCTCCATTGTTTTATCTATTTATTTTTATCTAAAATAATCGTTCATTAGATTTTATATTCCACATTTCCAGTTTTGAAAATGGTCTGTTCATCATATTTTTATTTAATTTTCTTGATTATATTTCCTAATTCTCCTTTTTTACTGAAAGAAGAGTTTGGCAGTACAATTCCAAATGGCAGATGAATCGCCTAACAGAAAATGTCATGGTAGTTATCAGTTCTCTAAATCATCCCAGATTTTAGAATAACTATTATGCATACTTATGATCACATCATAATAATGTGATAACACACACACACACACACACACGCACACACGCACACACGAACACACGCACGCACGCACACGCACACACGCACACACCCACGCACGCACACACCCACGCACGCACGCACGCACGCCGCACGCACGCACGCAAGCACGCACGCACGCACGCGCACACACACACGTTCAGAAAATAATAAACAGCTATATTATGGAGTTAGTTTCTATAGATTTATGTGGTTTATGTAGCACTATCCATCAGCAACATTGGCATGATTATGAGAACAATATAGGAGTCTCATTGAAAAAAAAATTGTCTTATGGCCTAGAAACTCACATTTCATGTTTTCTAAAGCAACAGAATCAAACTTAAAAACTTAAATAACTTAATTGTAAAACTATACCACTATCAGATGAGTCACAGCTAGCAAAAAAATGACGAGTCATGTGGTGACATACAGTCTTCATAAGGCTTTCTTTTTTTAAATTATCCACTGATAATACAATAAGCAAAGGCATCCCGAATAGATGGCTAATGCTGAATTCATCAGATGGTTTGCATTTTTCCCAGAAACAAACGGGTATGACTGTATATTCGGAACAACTTCCAGATTCAAAAGGTAACTCGTACCTGGGAAACAAAATAATATATTAGGCTTCTTCCAAAAATTAAATAATAAAGCAGATTAACTATCTGATAATTTATTTAATTTTTATTATTTTATATAATGGTTCCCTATCTTAAATATTAGCATAAGTTCCTCAGAGCACAGTGATGCTATATCACTTATGGTTCGTAGAGCAATGTCTTAAAAAAAAAAAAAAAAAAAAAATATATATATATATATATATATATATATATATATGAAGAGTCCACGGAAGAAAGGGGGGATGTCATTTGGAGTGCTTTCAGAGAAAATCGAGTTTTTAGGTTTGGATCTTTAATTACTTAAGTATCTTTTATTATTTTTCTTCAATTTTTTTATTTGTCCTTTTCCTTTTTGTTTTGCGTGTCAAAATAATAAATTTGCCCGAAACAGACATATCACGCTCTAAAAAAAAAATGTTTTAGTAAAATAAACAATTTAAACATAACAGGAAGGGGGATAGTCATGGACGCTCCCCCTTTCTTCCCTGTTTTATTGATGAAATGGTGATATTAATACACAATCCATATAACTTCTAACATGACTCTCCCCCATTCTAGGTTTTTCCGCGTGGACATTCCCCCTTTCTTCCGAGTACGTGGTTCTTTCCATCGCTTGTAATCAACCGACTGTCATTTTTTCTGACTATTTCTTTTCACCAACATATTCTGCTCATCTAGACGAACAATTATATGTATATAACTAAAATTCGGAAAAAATTGACTCTCCCCCTTTCTTCCGTGGACTCTTCATATATATATATATATATATATATATATATATATATATATATATATATATATACATATTGTTCACATTCTTAAACCTTAGTAAAAGTGCTTCAGAGCACAGTGATTTCTATTGAATCTGAGTCTGCTTAGGTCTCTAAAGCACTTTCTCTCCCTGACACTAGAGATACTATTTTATATAAAATAATTATATCTGTATTTAGATGCCATTAGCTAGAAGCTATTACAGGAGTAGAATTTGGTATAGATGTGTTGGATAGTCGTGTAGTAGTAGTAGTATGTCAACTAATCTAAGTGTGAATCAATTAAGACTGCCTTAACACATTCAGTGCGGAACCAGTAGATCTACTGGGCCTGTACAGTGAGTAGACAGGCACCCCGGGTCCGCACCGAATGTGTTAAGAGTCACTAATCGAGATCTGTTCCCACAGCACACCTTAACAATACATCACCGTGTTGCTGATAAATTAATAACTTCGGTAGCTATTTCTTTCAAGGAGAATGAAACAGCCATTAAAAAAAAATAGAGAATTTTTCACGGTGGCTATAATCAAAAGATAAATAAGAGATAAGATCTGCCCCTACCCACAAATCACTTTGCATAATTTTTTTTAGTAAAATAAAATTAATCATAAAAATACGATATCATAGATAAATATGGGGACACTGGACATTCAAAAGTATACAATTCTTAGATTATATCAAGTATACCTACACATGGAACAACTCTATGTCCTCATATAGCTCTAGGGGTTCATTGTTGGAGTAGAAACGGTGGAAATGACTCTTGTTGAGGTCAGTAACCAGTAGCTGACTCGACTTGCAAGAAGTTTTAGTTGCAACTTCATGGCCCAGATCTTTGATGAGACTCCTCCTTGAAAGCGAAATCCTAAGAAATAATTCTTTTTTCTTAGGGTCATAAGGTACAAATTTTACCTAAAACAACAATAAACATAATAAAGAGGGAAAATTAAAAACAAAAACAATATTTAAGCATTTTATATGATCATACAATAATTACAAAAAAACAATTACTCTTTTTTTTACTGTAGAACAATTTTAATATTCAGTGAAAAGTTTAGAATTGAGAGCCTACTAGGTAAAATATCAGTATAAAGGCTTACTTTTAATAAACCATGGCTTTTTCAGGACATTCAATTTGCATTGCTAATAAGACCAGAAGCTGATGCAAATATATTGGGAATTTGATTCTAAATAATTTTAGAATCAAATTTAGTAAGCGTAGCAGCTCTTAGGAAGTATCCTTTATATCAAAACATAATCTGTGTCTTACCAAATTCCATAAATATACTTTTTCAAAATATTTTTAAGTAGAAAATATTCAAACATCAATTGATAGAGGATCAGTAATTTTTTTTTCGATATTAAAGAGAAATCTCAACTTTTACCTCACTATAGTATTGAAGTAATAATGTAATCATTATAAAATTACTTTGTATTGATTTTCTTGATTGATTGGTAGTGGCAAAGACAGAGTAGAGAATGGATCAAAGGCCAAACTTAAGTATTCACAATGGGAACAGATAATACTTGACTTCAGAAGACCATGGAAATGGTCTACAATAATAGAGTCATTTCTCATTTTGTAGTTCTTCCAATACTCCATGGCAAAAACCTGAAAGAATTTTTTTTTTAAAAAAGGAAAATGTAAGGATTGAACAAAACATTTGTTGTAAGAAAAACATATTAATATCTTAATTATTGTAAATGATAATTAGTAAGTATTGAATACTGTTTTATTCATGCAGGTCACTACTCTTATATCATGGGCGCCCGCAGAGAGGGGGGGGGCGAAGCTGCCCCCCTACAAATTTTGAGAAACAAAAACTACAAATTAAATAAATTTGTATTAATTAATTAATTTAAATATTGGCTTTTTTACTCCCAGTATATTTCGAATGCTGATTATAATAACTGAACTAACTAACAATAATAATGAAGTTAAAATGAGGTATTAAAGACAGAGTAGGGAATTCCTATAAAATTAAATTTATGCTGTAGGCCTTCTCTTGTTGAGGAGGGGAGTTTCCAGAAGAATGGGACTTTATCTTTTCTGGCTAACATCTTATTTCTGTTGTCCTGGTATGCCAGAAAAAGCCCCATGCACCCATTCAATGCTAACTCTGTTTTGTTTAGCAAGGTTAATAAAAATTCTACTGCAGGTCTAAGTAACTTTGGATTATGTAAAATAATTATTGTGTGAGAGAGGATAAGATTCCCCAGTTTTTAGATAAAAATGAAACCTTTTTTTCATAAAAAGGGTCAAGCCCCAGTCATTCAAAGTAGTTTTCATTTCTAACCACTACTTTCTGAGTTCTATGCCATTCACATGCAGGTTTTTTTTTTTTTTTTTTTTTTTTTTTTTTTTTTTTTTTTTTTTTTTTTTTTTTTTTTTTTTTTAAATATTATGAAACGCACAGAAAATCCGGTTTTAAGGGTACAAAATATGCTATGTTCAAAGAGATATAATACGCATTTTAACACCTAATAGACCAATAACCTGGCAGAAAGTATTAGTAGTAGCTCTTGAATATAGTTTGTTTCAATGTTGCACACAGATAGGAAAACCAAAACTCTCTACATTACTAACAGTGAAGACCTTATCACATGCCCAATAATAATTACTCAGATTGCTGCCAGCCTTTTTTTAAAGATATTTAATCCTTTGCAAGATAGCCACTTGCTTATCAGCTCCAAGGCACAGTGGGAATAAGCATGCACTTCAGATTGGAGTACCACATGCACCAGAGAGGCAAATCACCATAACAGCTAGTTAATAATAATCAACTAAATAAGACATAGAAAACACTCGTTAGTGGCCCACCAGCATGTCACAAAATAAATATTAGTTTCATAATTACACAAACTTACCTGAAAGTAAGATATGTGATTTCAAAAATTAGTTAAAAAAATTGTAACCTACCATCAAAACCCAACATGTGTAACAGTGTTTACATCACCAAGATTTATTTGACTAATTCAGTTTCTAAAGTTAATTCAACTTAAGGAAGAATAAATTCTTCATGAATGCAATAAAATAGCCCCTAAGCTAGCGGTGAGTAAAAATTAATAAAAGTAAGGTGGCATTTAACATAAGACAAACTTACGTGGTCTTCTTCTCCCTGGTAGTCTTCATTTTGTATATAGGGCTTGTTTGTGATTCTATTTAAATCTTCATGCAAACCATCTAACAAGAATGTTAACAGTTCTTGTGAATCATGCTGAGCACAACCACAAAACTCTGGATTAAATTTCCCAACTTTAACCTGCAACATAAAAAATTTTGTATTTAAAATATCTAATATATATTACTACATTGATTTTAATATGAATAAATATATATTAAGAATCTTTTTTAAATATAGGGGAGAGCGGGGTTGGTTGGCCATTGGCTTATAGTTTCCTTCACACCTGTTGTGAAGACCCGACCATTGTACCATGTGACCTTCTCGACCTCTGGAGTCTTGTCCTGAGTTTTCAATCCGATGCTAACAGTGTAGATAAGAGTGTGCTTCATTGATTGATTTTACAACATGTAAGTAAATTTTTATATTTTCAGTAAATTTGGTTTAAAGGAATGGAAAAACATTTGACTCCGATTCTGTTCACATAGCCCCAAGCTCCTTTGAAAAACCTAACCTTTCGACTAACCAGTTTCTTGTTTGATAGTTCTCCCCTGTCGTGGCAATCATCTTTCTTATGATCTCTCCTGTGGGGTTAGTTTTCTCTCTTCAACTTTTTTTTTGGCGCAGTAGCAATTCACAAAAGCAAGGTAAACATAATCAAAGGTGAAACTACCAATTGTCTTTAGTTCCAGCGAGGAAGATGAGAGCAATTTTTCTTATGCAAAAAGTGACGACAGTCTAAACTTCTATCTTCTTCTATTGTCATTCTATTTTCCCTTAAAAGCAGTCAAAAACCGATTCAAAATTATTGTACCATTAAAGTGCAGCATTTAAAAACAATAATATGTGTCAGGCAGTACTTGAATGAGATGGCTAAACAACCCCACCTTCTAGGCCAACCTGCCCCACATAGGGGGTTAATTGGCATACTCTGGATTCATGACTTCTTCAACTGTCTGTGATCTTAGTATTAAATATTATGTTGTGAAAAAAATACTTGAAGTACTCTAATACTTGGAGTTTACAGTTGTATCAGCCCCATTGGGATTATATTAACAGGAACGACTCAACAATAAAAAAAGTGAAAAGTGTTGCCAACCAACCCCGCTCTCCCCTACATTTATATATATTTTTTTCTGTAAAACCTTTCCCTTTTTTTTTAAATTAAAAACTAAATATGCCTAATTCTAATAACTAAAAGATTGCTTCTGTTGTACTTATAGGTTCCTTGAAAAGTATTACATAGCATAACCTACAGACCATCAACTATGATTGACCCAAATATTTGCCAAAGGATCTTGTTTTCAAAGATTTGAATCTCCCTCTCCTCAATATTAGACAGGGTCCAGGTCTCTGGTACATAACCTAAAACTGGCCTAATAAGAGTAGGATTGTACTAGGTGCGGCAGAGAGGGAACTTGTCAGGTGCTTTATGAGTCTGAAATAGCACCTGTTGGCTTGGACCTGTCCCAAGTCTGGATAAAGGACGAGGGGTTGGGTTAGGGACTTGCAATCACTCATCAATTTATTGTGAACATAGTATTTTGAAATGGATCTCAGTTAGCAATGTTTTCAACATCTTTAGAAATGTTTTTATATTCTCCTACATTTTGATTATAACGTAATTATACCTATGAGGAAATTGAATTTCCTGGAATCCAGTTATGTGCATCACAAAGCATGACTGTGACGTCTTAAAATTTATATTCTTATTTCTTACTGCAGTATCACACCCAGAAGCAATGATATAAAATACTAATTCTTACTTATAGAAGTTTTGTATGACTTTTTGATCTATTCGTTCACACATTGCTCTCCACACCCTGCTTTCTTTAAGATTTCACATTTCACTTATAAAAGGTAGTGTAAAATTTTTCTATTTGAAACTTGTTTTTTCCAATGCTTAATGTACAACTGAGAAATACAACCTGAGGTTCACGCGAGGATGATTGAAGCTCTATAAGTGTAGCATAAATACCTATGTGCTGCTTTAAATAATTTGAGCATCACATGTTTTTCTAGGCATTTACACTGTAAAGAACAATAAAAACTTCTTTTAGTTACCATGAATGAATGAATGAATAAAAGAAAACAAATAATTTCTATTGAACATATATGTTTCAACACGCGCTTAAAACACATTAACAGGACTTTTACATGTGCAGTGCGCTTTATTTATTAATAATGCTCGGATTTCTGTTTTTTTGTAGTAATTTAAAGCAATGCCAACTCAAATTACTTATTTGAATCAAGCCTAATGGCATGTTTAACCAATAAAGTTTTAAACTGCACTAAATTGCACGTTTTGTGGATTACTGCTCAAAATTACACTTTTTGAAATTTTATCGCATTATCTGAAAAAACAAATATTGTCTTACAAAACACAATCATAAACATTATCAGAAATGTGAATTGATCATTTGGCAAACAAAAAGGGAACTTACATATAAACATCTCATTTCCAAAAAAATGGTGTTAAACATGGTAGGACAAGATAGTGAAGCGCGCTATAGCCGAGAAGGAAGCATGAAAAGAGTGTAAAACCAATAGGAACACAGAAAAATGGAATGACCAAGTCCTAAAAAACAATACATTCAAAATAATAGTCATAGAGTCCAAAAAGACCTTATGGGAAAGGTTTGGCACATTAGTAAGATAAACACCATATGAAGATTATTAAAAAATTCTTGAAAAAGGTCAAGGCCATCTGAGGGAAGAAAAAAAAACCCAAACATAATGTGAAAAATGAAGGAGAGAAATAATCAAAGAAGAGAAAGGCATATGGGAAACATGGATATCCATGTATAATATTTTCATATGAAAATATTAAAAAACTTTTACCAACGAGATTCCCCAAATGTAGAATGATTGTACAAACAAAAAGATCAGGAAGAGATTGAAAGGTAGATATAATATGAAAAGAGGAAGCTGAAGCCGCCATTGAAACAATGAAAATAGGGAAGATTGCTGGAAGAGATAATATAGCGTCAGAACTCATAAAGATTGTAGGAAATAATCTTACTAAGATCCAACATGCCCTTTTCCAAAAGATACATACTGAAAAGCGGATACCAAAAGATTGGGAACTCAATTTCATAGTACCAATAAAAATGAAGGATTGGATTCTGTAGGGATTGTGGTAATTATAGAACAATATTTCTGTCACCTGTAGTGTATAAATATAAACATCCATTCTTGGAAAGAAGCTAAGGACATTTGTACAGAAGGGTCTCTAGTAGCAGCAAGCAGCGTTTCACTCAGGACAGCAAACGCATGATCATATCTTTTCCTTACATTCTTTTCATATCTTATCATATCATAACATCATAGAAAAAGCATGGGAGCGAAATAAGAATCTATACCTTGCTTTCCTTGACCTCAAAGCAGCCTTCGATCATGAATTCCTTCGATACCTCCGTGACGAAATTTGGAAGGCATTAATAGCCATGAATGTTCCCTAAGACTCTTAGGCAGTAGTTAATAAGCAATCAGAAGCGTCATTATACCATCAATAGTGGTGTTGGTGTAATTGGATTTTTTGAGTCCCATAGTTTTCAAAATGCCAACCTTTGAAGAGGTAGTGTTTTAAATGTGGGAATATGTGGGTCACATGCTCTATTTCTCCTTTTACCATTCCGGGAAACCAGAACCGGGTAGGATATAGGGATCCACCCTGATAAATAGAAATCCCATTGTATGCTCTGAAACCGAGCCAATAATTGCAATAATTGTGCCTCCTTTTAGGAATATTTTTAAGACGTATAATCTGTGGAGTTAGGCAGTATTGAGTTATGGTCTTGTTGAGTAGAGTTTCATTGAGTTAAGCCTTATTCAGTTAAAATTCAGCTAAGTGAAATCACATAAAGTCTTATCCTATTGAGTTAAATCTTATGATTCTGATTTGGTCCGGAAAAACTCTGTACTATTATGATTAATTAATTATATCTTGTTGAGTAAAAATTTTTTGAGTCAAGTCCTGTTGCTCAAGGACTACTGTCAGTATTCTGTTCCTTACTCATCACACCACAGAACACACAAACATCCTGACCTTCTGAGACCTAATCCTCTAGACCTACCACAATTATGTTTATTAGGACATCGAGATAACTGTACATTCTACCTGTATTAAACCTGTTATGCTTATGAGGCACATGTCATTGGAAAGTTATTGTAAACCTCTTTGAGAGCATTCAATATGCAGTCTTGTATATGAATGCGATGTTTTACATGGTTAGTTAACTATAATGACCTCTATAGTTAATTATATCTAATTCCGATATACGAGGGTGAATCAAATATAAATGAGACTTTTCACCCTTCAGGCACAATAGTAGAGGGAGAACGTTCCTGCTTTGTTTGTTATTGGGTAGGTTTGTCAGGAGTAGGGGAAGCACTTGGGCTCGCCTCCTCAAGCCTCTCAGTGAGACGATGTCCCTCAATTGCACAACGTATTGTAATCAAGTTTCTCACCTCAGAAGGTGTAAAACCGTCCGAAATCTTGAGGAGATTGACTGCCCAGTTCGGGGAAGAGACACAGTCGCGAGCCAGAGTGTTTGCATGGCATAAACAGTTCATGGAGGGTCGTGATCGTGTTGAAAATGAGAGCCATGATTGCAGACCTCGCACCAGCATTACAGCGAACAACATCAGCAGTGTTCGATGGCTTATTAAAGATGACAGACGTCATACCACTTCTGAAATTGCAAGTGATGTCGGGATAAGTTATGGGAGCACTTACTCCATACTCACAAGGGAGCTATGGTACCGTAAGGTGTGCGCCAGATGGGTTCCTCGCCTTCTCACAGCTGACTAGAAATCGCATCGTCTTCAGGTGTGTGGGTGTCATCTTGCACGATTTCAGGAACAAAGAGACCAATTTCTCACTCACATTATCACCTGTGATGAAACATGGGTGCACCACTACACCCCAGAATCTAAACAAGCGAGTATGGAGTGGAGAAAATAAGGAGAACCTGGACCAGTGAAAGCAAAGTCACGTTTGTCGGCTGGCAAGGTTTTGGCTACCGTTTTCTTTTACCAGCCTGGATTGCTGTATCTCGATTTTTTGCACGAGTGCAGGACAATTAATGCGGCCTACTACTGCGACATTTTGAGTGAGGTCCGACTTGCATATCACCGCAAAAGACGAGGCTTGTTGGCTAAATACCTACCTACCTAAATAGTTAATATAATTGTATAGCCCCTATAATACTGAAAAATATGTCATTGTAAACAAAATTTTATTTTAAATCCAATAAACTTTTCTGATTGATGCATAATTTTTGAGTTATAAGGATAAAAAAAAAGCGCTAATCATTTCGCAGTTTTTAGGCCACAAAATTTTTTCTGAAGGAAAGTTTGTTTTTTCCCATGCTGGTCTCGTGATATACAAGTTATAAAAAAATACCTTCTACCAGAACTTTTGCAAAACATATTCTTGTGTAAATTTCTTCTGTATTATACGGGCTATAAAAAAAAAAGATTACCTAGAACTAAATTTTTAGGCAAGTAGGTAGTTACTTAGCCAAATTTATGATAAATATAAACAAATTGAAGAAGGTGGATTATTTGTAGTTGTAATTTTATTTCACAAATTATTATTATCTTAGCATCTTTTACAAAATTATCTTAGCAGAAAATAAGCGCTACAAACACTTTAAACGAGTTCAATTGTACATCTACACAGGAGTGAGCTAAGTTTATAATGAGGAGATATGCCAACCATATAAATAACAAACCCCATTGTCTCAATGATGTATTATTTAAACAGTCAACACACCCTGAACCAACAATGCCTTTCACAAAAAAAGAAAAACTTAGATCTTAAAAAAAAAAAAAAGTATTGTGTTCATACTATTAAAAATTAAAGAAAAAAAACAAGAAAAAAAAATCCATTACAATCACAAAATAGACATTGAGGAAAGAACAAAGTAAGAGACCCAATATATGCAGATTTAATATGCATAACAAAAAAAATCTGAAATCAATGAAAAGAGATGGGAGGGGAGTGAACAAGGATTATTTACCTTAAAATTAAGCGGATTCACTGAGGAATAACTTCCAGACCATAGTTTGGCAATTAGATCTCCATATGCTCGAGCGATTTCTCCACCCATCCCTAAAGGGTTATTCACATTCAACTCTAACATGTGGTGTCCTTCTAAGAAGTAAGTTGTAAGAGGATATGTATTACTAAGGCACTGAAAAAATAAAGGCCATTAAAAAAAAACAGAATATAGTATACAAAAAATAGGAAAAACAAATGCATTCAAATATAAACATCATGAATAAAGTCTTTACATACATAAAATATACAGTAAATTATGTATTACTATGTGTAAACTATGAAAAACAAAACACAGAAAAAAAGTTGACGATAAGCAATTACTTTAATTTTACTAAAAACAAAAAATCACAGCAGATATAAAATAAAAAGAAATACAAATGACCAGGTAAAATTTGCAGTTATAGCCGATCATCTCAATAACCAATCACAATACCTAAATTAAATACATATGAAACACGTCATAAAATATGAAATTTATCATAATACATCATCATCTAAATATGAAATAGACATTTCATAAGATCAATCATTTCCAATAACTAAATAAGTTTATAATTTCAATAATCTGACACAAATTGTTGCTGTAGGCATTAATACAGGTTTATCTCAAGTTTTTTAACTTATACTATACCAAGAACAATACCACACCTCTCAATCCAATATGTAGTACTGCAGAGAATAAGTATTAAAGATAATTCACTTTAGCGACCGGAATGGGAAAAGAGGGAGGATGGCTTCTTTGGATATGAAAAAATTTCAGCACAATTTCATGTTGAAGGAGTAATATCTTTTTGTTATCAAGTGTTTAAGAAACATGTGTTATATTACTACATATGAATATGTCTAACAAGGGGGAGCACATAGCTGATGGGTCATTGATTTGACCAAACATTGTTCAGTGATTCTAGGTCGAAAAAAATTTGAAAATCAATTAGAAATCATAAAAATCAAAGGAACTTCTAGTAGAAGGCTTAGTTAAGAAATTGATAATTAGATGTTAGGTTTTGGGATCCACCAAAACTCTCAAACACAAATTTTTATAAAAAATAAAAACATTATGGAATGAATTCATAATTTTAAGAATAATTCTCATAATTTTAAGATCCTGAATCTGTTAGGAAAGTTATTTAATGCTCTTCCACGCCACATCAACTACTTTGAGGTTATACACCTGTATAAGGAATAAAATTAGAAAAATTCTACAAGTCTTTTTATTTTTAATGTCTTCTTCTAATTTATATTCATATGTCAGGTTTATTCCATTTTGTTTATTTTTTAAAGCCATAAATCTCTATTAAGTAACATATGAAGCTGCAAACTCACACCAACAACAACTGCAACGGTTGGGTCTCGGTTATAATTTTTATGGTTTTTAAAGCCATGGCAAGGACCCAGTTTCCCAACTGTGAAAGAAGTTTCCCAATTGGTGAAATAAGCAGTACCATCACCAATTACTGTTGAATTTTTGAAAAAAAAAAAAAAAATGCAGAAACTTGTTTTCTTTAGTTGTTCTGAAATTATCAAAAAAAAAAAAAAAAAAAAAAGGTAACACAAATTTTTGAAAAATTTTGTAAGCAAAGAAGTATATGTAGTTCACCATAGGGTCAAGAGACCCCATGTAGCACTGGATGTGTTAAACAGTTTTTTGTCCCCCCCTAAAAAGTTTGAAAAAATAGAAATGAACCCCTTTTGAAATAACTGATTGAAATATAGATTTGATAATAACAATAAATCATGCTCCTGGTGTAACCTAATAAATAGAGATGAAGATACTTTTTATTTTATAGCAGTCCCTCCAATATTCTATAGAAATGAATTAATGCAAAATTAGTTTTTATAGTCTGTTTATTTATTTAATACAGACCAAGCCACCCTGATACCAAGGCACTTACCATCTTGAAAACAGTAAAAGTTTTGAGGAGTAGGTTTTAAATAGTTTAGATCATTGATGTGAGTCAACTGCAAACAACTGCTGCTTGTAAAACCATATAACAGAAGTAATCTGCTATGATTTGTGCATTATCTCTTCAATTTGTTCCGCCTTCCCTACGAGCAGTATGGACCTTGCCTAATTTTCCATTTCCATTTTCCATATTCCGTCCACTTCAAGTTGTTAATCTGGCGGTCTTCCCACTGCTGGTCCTCTTCTTCGGAGATTGAAGTGCTGTGGTCCCACAATATTTTTCCACCCGTACACGAATTCCTTGTAGTACGGGTAGTTTCTTTCTTCCATTAGTTGAGGGAACTTGTTTTCCGACAGAATATAGAGCTCAGCTTCCCTCATTAACTTAGCCCTCAGTTCCTCGAAGGCGGTGCAGTTTATAACAATATGCTCAACCGTCTCCGGTATCCTGCATGTAGGGCAAAGGGGATCAATATCCTTTCCAAAGCCTTGTAGCTTGGCTCGGAAGGCCCCGTGCCCCGTAAGGAATTGCGAGACCCAATAATCTGGGAGGACCCACTTATTACCCACTTTGCTTTTAACCGATCGTGGACAGTGGGGAAATATTTTCTTAAGGTAGAACCTTTTGTTGTTGTCACCCACCGCCGGTTCCACTCTTCTATTGTTTCCTCGTGTAAAATCTTTTTCCATTGTCTTGGATCCTCTGCAATCCTTACCTGGATATTTACCGGTAGACCTGCTGAGCCTTCTGTTTTGAATTTCCGTTTCAAGAAATCTTCTCGCAGGATGAGGTCGAGAGGAACCCCTCCTGCTAAGACCCGCACCGCCTCGTGAGAAACTGTCCGGTACGACTTAGTGACCCGTAGCAGAGCCGTGCGCTGGAACGTCGCCAATCTTCGTTTCTGCCGGTGTGAGAGATTCTGGGACCATGCTGGAGAGCCATATCTTAGGATACTCAGAATCGCCCCATTGTAAATAGTCATTGTTGCTGGGTATCTGAGCCCCCAAAATGCGCCCCCCAGGCGACTCAGACTATTCAAGGTATGGGCCACCCTTTTGCCGAGGTAGTCCAAATGAGGAGTCATATTCAATCTTCTACTAAATCTGATCAACGTCAACGTATGCCATTGCAGGGAACCGCTGTTCCTCGAGGACTCCCAACAACTCGTCGAATACCAGCTTCCATAGAGCTGGGCCAAGGACTGATCCTTGAGGGCATCCCCTCTGTATGGAGGCTTCAAACTCGTAAGAAGTGCCCCTTATCTTAACGAATCTATCCTGGAGGTAGCTGCGTATGAGGGTATATAAGTTGCTGGGAGCGTCGTACTTCTGTAGCTGGTGGAGGACTCGCAGCCACCAGATGCTGTCAAAGGCGGAGGATATGTCGAAGAGCAGCAACATGACATACCGCTCCGCCCTCTGTTCAACGTCTGCGCGAACTTGAAGTAAAGCAGTTCCCTTTCCCTTTGTAGAACCGTATTCGTGTTCGTATCCCCGTAGCCGTGGATGACTAGCTCGAGTAAGTACTGGTCGTAGACTTGATAAGATAAGATGCTCCAGGACCTTGCTCATCACAGGGAGGAGACATATAGGCCTATATGACTTAGGGAGCTGCTTGTCCCTGCCTCCACCCTTGTAGAGTAATCTCAAATCGGCGATCTTCCATTTCCTTGGGAAGTATCCCCTATCTAGGCAATCATTGAATATTCCCAAGAGCCTATCTTCCAGATAAGGAATACTGTTCTTTAAGATCGCCACATCTATTGCATCCAGTCCTGAAGCGCGCCCAGTTTTCTGTCTATCCACAGCAAGACGGAGATCATATATGTCCCATGGTGGACAAAAGTCTGTGCCAGGGGGGTATGCCGTAGTGCGTCTCACGAATTGTTCCTCCTCATTGTCCTGGGATGGGTCGACCCTGGGATATGTCGCCTGAACGTAGATGCTAGCTGCCTCATCAAGAGTATTTGCTTGGGAAACTCCGTCAGAAAGGGCTGCCAACGTCTGTGGTGGGGTCATCTTACCCATTGCCACCTTGTAGGGTATACCCTATGCATGACTGATCAGTTGATGACATTTTTTATTATACTCGGTAATTAGTCCTGTGAGAAAATGGGCAGTAAGTACTTACTATCAACTGTAGCATGGACCCAATTTTAAAATTGAGGATAACAATGCAAGAACTAATGAAAAATTTTTTTGACATGAATAAATTTAGAAACCTTTCATTTTACTCTCCCTTGATGTACTCCAGGCTTAAATAAAAAGATTGATCGGTGAACTAAAAAGAAAGTTATTTACCATTAACTTTGACCCTTTTCAAAGGGTGACCTTTGGATAACCCAATTCACATATCTCGAGATGTAACGTTCGACGAGACAAACTTTCTTGGTAATGAAAATCATTTACAGCTGTCTTTCCTACCCTAGTTACAGTATACAAGGATTCCAAACTTAACTTTAAAATAAACTAATGTAAAACCATAACCAACTTTATGCATGTATGAAAAAATATGTTTAATGTAATGATTATGAAAAAATATAATACGCATGGATACCAGGTGCAACTTGCACTGATATTTAAAAAATAAAATAATAATTTGTCTACTTTCCTAATATTAAGGTATTTACTATCACTTTGAACATCAACAAATAGAATTGTAGAACAAACCAATTAGTTCTTACATAATCTACACATAATTATTTTTCAGCATAATTTAAAACATACCTGAAGTACACTATTCATATAACATGTATTTCCCAGATTGAATATACCACAAATACCAGGCTTAAAAGTTCCTTCAGGATAGACAGTGGCACGAGTTGTTCTTTGAGACATCAAGGACGTTTGAGTTCTCCTATTCATTTAACAAAAAAATTACTAATATATTGCATTGCAATACAGAAATTATTATCAAAATAGTAGAAGAGGAAAAACTGATAACTTAACATTATTCGTATATGTGAAACTTATTTCTCATTTCTTAATTCCCAATAGTGAACTAGGACATAAGGTATGAGAGATTTAATACTTGAAATAAAAAGGCTATCTATTAGTATCAGGCATGTACTATCAATTAGGTACAAGTTCTAATTACATATTTGTTCCTAAATAACATAACTCAGAAAATATTGGTTTTTTTCTCAGTTCTTTAACTGCTCCCTATTCTAGTCAGATGAATGGTGTGAGTGAAAGAATCAACGGAGCGTTGTTAAATAAGTTGAGGACAATGTTTGCTGAAACTCAATCACCCAAACATTTGTGGGGAGAAACCATAAGAAATGCTGCATATCAATTAAATAGGTCTCCTAAAAAGGCCTTGAATGGAGGTATCCCAGCCATGCTTTATCTTGGGAGGGAGTTGGATTTGGAAAGGTCCTTGGATCCCAGGCTTGGATGTTGAAATTACCGAAGAGAGACAAGTTGGAGCCCCGGGCTAAGCCTACAATTTTTGTTGGGTATGGTCCTAATGGATACCGTTTATGGGATCCGGTGGATAACCCAATTCACATATCTCGAGATGTAACGTTCGACGAGACAAATATAAAATTTGTTAAATCTGAAGATCAAGGTCAAGAAACATCGAAGAAGATTGTATATGAAGAGACAGAAGAGGAAGCCTCAACAAAGATGAAATGTACTTAAGTTCCGCAGGATGCAACTACAGAAAATGAAAACTTGCCCGAAAGTGATAGTGATGACGAACCGTTTATGGGCTTTGAGGATGATGCTGAGAAGAAAAAGAAAAGTTTTCAGGGTTGGTCTAGGTGAGAGGTCAACAGGCCCAAGGCCCTAAATGATTATGAGCTTTATGAAGCATTCTGTTACATGGGAAACTTGGATCATCTAGAAGATGGTGTAATGCAAAACACTTTTTCTGAAACAATTCCCAAAAGCTATGAAGAAGTGGTGGACAAAGGTTGGTCTGAAGCCATCAATGAAGAGTTAAACACATTAAAAGAAAATGATAGGTGGGACATTGTGGAAGCTCCAGCCAATGTTGAGCTTGTGGACAGTAAATGGGTGTTTTGCAAAAAAGAAATTGACAGGAAAATTAAAAGGAAGGCACGACTTGTGGCACGGGTTTTTTGAAAAAATAAATTAGCTGAAGAAGTCTACTCCCCTGTAGCAAAGGTGACCGCAATTCGAACATTGCTAGCTATCGCAGTTGAAGAGAATCTCAAGATCACCAAGATGGATGTCAAGTCAGCTTTTCTGCATGGTGATTTAGAACAGCCTGTCTACATGCAAATTCCAAAAGGGTTGATCATAGAAGAAAGTTCTGGTCACCATTTGGTATGTAGGCTTAAAAAGGCTTTATATAGCCTTAAGGAATCTGCTTATTAATGATTTCAACATGAAAATAATTACCCAAGGAAATTCATTTAAGTTTTTAGATCTAGAAATAAGAAGGAAAGATGATTTTATTGAAATTACTCAAAAAGGTCTTTTAAGGGCATTAATGTATTTAATGTTAGGTTCTAGGCCAGACCTTAGTTACCCCATTATGTATTTTAGCCAATTTCAAAATTGTTTTGATAGAAGTCATTGGAAACACTTGAAGGAAATTCTGAGATATTTAAGATCTACTTCAGAGTATGGCGTCAAATTTTGTAAGAGTGGAAAAACTGTTAATTCTGTTAGTGCCTTTGTTAATTCAGATTTTGCTAACATGGGGGATAGTAAAAGTATCACAGGTTATCTTGTGAAATTTAATGATAATTTTATTATGTGGATGAGTAAAAAACAGACAACTGTGTCTTAGTCCAGTAGTGAGGCGGAATATGTTGCCATTGTCTAACAGAATTAAAGTTTTTAGCTCAACTTTTAGATGAAATTTTAAGGAACATTGTTTTGCCTATAATGATCTATGAAGATAATCAGTCGGCAATTAAGATTGCCAACACCTTAGAATCTAAAAGGACAAAACACATAGACATAAAACATCATTTTATTAAAGATGAGGTGGAGAAAGGCTTTGTAAAAATTCTGTATATACCCACAGGAGAGCAAGTGACTTTTATTTCTGTTTATTTTATTCTTCTTTTCATGTACAATTTCAAGATGTTTTTATTTAGCAAGATTAATATTTTTATATAGCAAGTAAGGTTTTTTTATATATAGTAACTTGAAATTGGAAGGGGATGTTGGAAGTTGTGTGTGTCTAGTTTTACCTCTTTGTATATAATCGATTATTGTTCAGTGTATGGTTGTTTGAAATATAAGAGTTAGTTGTTGTATGGGTCTCAGTGTGTTTGGATCAGAGTTGGGCATATTTAAATAAAAATGTAATCATGATTATGACTGATAATCATAAATGTGAATAATGATTGTAATCATCATTCTTTAGCGTGGAATCATTAATCATGAATTGTATTAATCACTGGTTGTGAAGTATTCATGAATATAATGTATTCAACAATCATGAATGACCATTATTCATTATTAAATGTTAGTCAGTAATCATGATTAAGAAAAATTCATTATTCATGATTACTCATTGCTCATTAATCATGACTAATGGGAATTTACTACTCATGATTAAAGAACATTCATTAATCATGAATAATATAAATTCAATAATCATGATTACAAAAAAAAATCACAATTCTGAGTCTTACAAATCATGAATGATGATTGAAAATTTGCTTGCTCTTTCCATTCTCGTCAATAAACCTATACTAATTCCTATTGAAATTAGGGTCTGATTCTTTACTTGGGACTTCAGATGCTGTCCAGTTGACTACACCCACTCTTAGGACTTGTCCTTGCTAATTAGGACAACTTTTAGTTCAGAAATACATCCTCGTCTTTTAAATTTAAATGAATAATGATTATGAATATATTGTATTCATGATTGATGATTGGTGAATTTTTGTTATTCATGATTGATGAATATTAGGTATTCATGATTGATGAATATTATATAAATCCTAGCTCATGAATATATTTTATTCATGAATAATGACTAACTGAATTTATCAGTATTCGTTATTCATGAATAACTGAATACCAGTTATTCATTATTCATTTCAAATGAATACCATAAACACTTAATAATCATTAGAAATACTCCGAACTGATTATGAATAATGGTTATTCATTATTTATTTGTTTTATGATTACAATTATTCATATTCATTAATCATTATTCAAATTACAATTTGCCCAACTCTGGTTTGGATGGCAGTGCGCCATGCTTATTTCTTGTTTCCCTGTACCCTTTATAGAGTTATTTTCTGACCAGTGTGTCCATATTCATCACCAACCCTCTCTTTTGAATATTAAATTATTGGTCATTCTAATAAAGAATCCGTCGAATATTTCTGAGTTGGTGTTCTATGTTACATGCTACTTGGTCTCTCAAGTATAAGCATAAGATATAAAAGCATGAGACTGCAATGGGATGCTGTCAGTTCAGTAGTGTAAATGAATAAAGCAGTCTATCACGATAATATGAATATTTATATTAAATTAAACAGGGTGATCCAGAAAAAACTGCCACACTTAAAATATCTCAAAGGAAGTGTCCTAGCAAAAAATGTACAAACTTAATAATAGAAAATAGATTTTAAGGTGAGGAGTGTTCTTACAGTGATGATACCACTGCAGTTTGTCAGAGTTATTCCTACTGATGATTATTATTATACATACACATACATACATACATTATTATACATATAATGTATATACATTATACATCAGAAAATTATTCTGATGATAGCTCATCCAATCATCCAGAGATCAAAAAATGATTAAGCATCATTCAGTATCTCATACTTTATATATATCCCCGTTGAAATGGTTGAATTGATGCATAGTTTATATTTTAATGATAAATTTAGTTTTTTATAGATAAATTTCCACCCCTAAGGATGCCGCTTATGATAAAATGATTGCAGAAGATATGAATGCAAAGGTTGGGAGTGAAAGGATTTATATTCCAGTCATAGATCAGTATAAACTACATGAACATAGTAATGATGATGGATATATGCTTATAAACTTCACCACCGCACATGAACTCGTTATCGGGGCAGAATGTACCCTCATAAAAAGATTCACACAGGCACCTGGTGATCTGCGGATGGAACAACAGTAAATTAGATTGACCACATTCTGATCAGTTCCAGGCACAGATCTAATCTAATGGACATTAGATCCTGTAGGGGAGCTAATGTGGACTCTGACCATTATCTAGTCATTGCATGCCTTGGGAAAGGATCTCACTGGTAAAGAACATAAAAGAGTGAAAATTAAAGAGATAAAGCATTCCGAAGCTTAAGGAAGATGGAATTTGTGCATCATACATGGCTGACTTAGAACAAAAGAACGGAAGAATGGTCCATTGATGAAAGGTGGAATAAATACAGGGATTCAATTCATCAAGCAGCTGAAAAAATACTGAAACTACACCAGAAAGAAAGCCAACCCTCCTGGTATGACGAACAATGCGCAGAGGCCACAAAAAGAAAAACTTAAGTGTACATAGCCATGCTGTAGAGGCGTGGAGCTAAAGTAGAGCATTGCCAGTAATGACAAGAAGAAGGCTTAGTTGGTTTACATCGCAAAAGAAACAGAAAATAGCAAAATAAAAAGCTGGAAGAACTTGAGAGACAGAGAAGCATTCTAATAACAGATTAACAAAGTCAGAAAAGCTTAAGTCAGGTGCCTGCAATGGTGAAAATGGAAGACTCAAGTCGTAGGTAAAGTAAAGTAGTCATTTTATTAACCCACTTGGTGGTGGCCAACACACAGACGGGACACACGGTCAGGTGATACCATGTTCTGCTGAGGATGAGATTGAATCTCCAGAGGAAGATTAAATTACAGAGGCAATCCTGAATCTGAAAGATTATAATATCCTCCTTCAGAGGATGAAATCCTATGCAGAACATGAGCTTGGTACCTACCACTGTGGCTTTCAGGGTGGTAAATATACCTCAGATCCAATATTCTCTCTAAGGCAAATCCTTGAGAAAGGAAAGAGTATAAGATACAAACATACCATTAGTTTTTCGATTATAAAGCAGCATACGACAGTCTCATTAGACCCGCGCTGTACAAAGCAATGGAAGAGCTCAACATCCCAAGGAAGCTAATACCTCTCACACAATTAATGTCTCGTGACAGGCTTAGAATGTATGATGAGTATCCAAGGATTCTCTTTTTTTTATTAATGCATAATTTATTTAACATTAATGTAATGTAAAAAAAAATGTGTTCAATATAATTGTTTACAAGTGAAATATTTTAAGTAATTAAGAGAGCTATAGAACAACAAAGCATGTTACTAAAACCTTTTACATGTTCATAGGTATCTACCACAATAAATTATTACATTCAAAAGTGAAAATTTTTATCTTCAAACCAAGTGATCAAAAGGATAATTGCTATTAAATAAATAAATTTATTTTAAAAAATTTAAAATGTGGGGAAAAAAGTCTTACATGGTTTGTCTCGAAGTACTAGGTTGAACTTGAACATCTGAAATATTTTCCTCATCTCTGAAACAAATAAGTTAAGAACTAGCATATAATAAAATTATTCTGTAATTCACAATGTTTACTAAATATCATGAATTGATGTTTAATTAATTAGGTAGGTGGAAATGATCTTAAAATTTATATTATGGTAATTTTCCAACAAAACTATGTAAAATGATTTTAGATAGTAGACCGTAAAATTAAATATAATAAAAATGGTTGAAAGTGCGGTCAGAAGAAAAGAACAATTATGTATAGAAATAGGTAAAGTCAGTTGAATCCTAATCTAGCTCTTATAATTCCCTCCACACCACACGCCTAAAACCAGTTGTAACACTAATATGGGATTGAAAAATTATTTTTTGACGTAAATCACAAAATTATCAAGCAAACAATAAGAAGAAAAAACAACATAACGTAACGGAACAGTTAAATTGAGTGACAGTAGATAACTGTTTTGCTTTGCTGATCAATGTTAACTGCCCCCATTATGTTACTTACTGACTTATATATTGCAGACTATCGAACATTCTAGATATACTTTGAATATTTGAGGATGTTCCATAACATTAGACCACATGGTGATAATTGTTACCATTACAGACGATTCTATACTTTTCTTTACAAAGTTAAAGAAATAAACATCTGCTTTTGTATCTTCCATAATAATATAAATAAAATGTAAAAATATCATTTTAAGACACCTAAAAAATAAGATGATATTGTAACTTACGAATTCCAGATCCATTCCCCTGAATTGGTTTGTGTTTCAAGAATTATTGAGCGGTTATTCCCAAAACCAGACATTTGTACGCTCAGGCTCAAATCAATACGATCATAATTATCAGGACCTCGACAAAGCCACAGACGGCTTCTTTGTGACTTTTTGACTGAGAACTTTTCTCTCAGAACATTATGAATCTCACCTGTAAAAAAAAATAATAAGGGAACAGAGGAATTATTATTCATAACTAAATAATGCAGAATCAGTTCATAAACATAAATGTAGTTTTAGGCTTCCATGGTCTGAATCCATTATATGCATTTCTTCTTTAGGGTTTGACTATGCAACACGCTTTTCTACTGCCAAGCTTTCACTCATCTTGCTGTGGGCTTCTTCAGGGGCCAATACAAGAATGAGAGTGGAGAAGGGGATCAGTAACTTATAATCTTCCGTCGGGGGCGAAGTATGTGTTCCCATTGGCTAGCGCCCGAGAGGGCATGGTCTGGTAGAGGGGGTAGGGGAGGGGATATGTCATCAGCTCTCTGAGATATGTTGTGTTGTCTAATGTTGTTTTTGCTAAGTCAACATCCGTCTTCTTGGTTTATATTATTTGGTTGTTTTATATCCTCCCTGATGGATCTATGGTGGTAGTTGTCAATCCTAACAATGGCTTTGGTGTCTTCAAAGGCTATATATAGTGTGTTGTGTATTGTGAAAGTGTTCTGCTATGGCTGATTTGTCTGTTTGTATTTTCTTAACTGCGGCAATATGTTCTTTTAGTCCTGTGGTGATGTTTCTTCCTGTATTGTCCTATGTACCGCATGAGCAAGGGATACTGTAGAGTCCAGGTTTGTTGAGTCCAAGCTTGTACTATGGATTGGGCAAAATCACTCCAATTTTCCTGGCTGTGGTGAAAATTGTTTTGATGTTGTTTTTTTAAAGTGTTCTGGCTATTTTTTCCGAGGTGCCTTTTTCTTCAGGGTGATTCTTGTTGGTTTTGGATTCTCATTTAATGAATTCGGAAGTTATGGTTTCGTCTGAGTATCCGTTCTTTTGAAGGGCTTTCCGAAGTTTTCTTTTGGAATTTTTTGGGTTCGGTTATGGTAAATGCTCTGTGTATGAGTGTAGCAATGATCCCTCTCTTTTGTGATGGATGGTGGTGAGACTCTGCGTGTAAGTATATGTCCGTGTGGGTCGGTTTTGTATAAACTGAATGTCCTAGAGTGAGGTCTTCCTTCTTTTCTACTAGTACGTCCAGAAAAGGTAGCTTGTTGTCCTCCTCGTTCTCCATTATAAACTGTATGTTGGTGTTTTGTGGTTGATATGTTGAAGAAACTCTTTAAGCAATTTTTCTCCGTGCTCGAATGAAGGTGTCGTCTACGTAGTGATACCAAACAGCTGGTTTGAACTTGGCTCTTCTTAAAAATGTTCCATGTATAGATCTGCTATGACAGGACTTAGTGGGTTGCCCATGCTTGCTCCTTCTTTTTGCTTGTAATACTTCCCGTTGAAGAGGAAGTATGCTGTCTTCAAACATATCTTGGCCAGGATCAATTCCTCCGCTCTAAGTATCTTCTGTAGTAACAGTATAGTTTCATCAATAGGAACCTTAGTGAACAATGATTTAACGTCAAAGCTCACCAGGATACTATTTCCTGAAATTTTGAGCTTCTTAACTTTCTCGATGAAGTCTTTAGAGTTCTTGATGTGGTGTTCTAAGTTTCCTACGTGTGGTTTGATGATTTGTGTGAGGTGTTTTGGAATGTAGTAAGTGGTGATCCTATAGAGCTGACTATGGGCCACCTAGGATTTGTGGATTTTGGGCAGTCTGTAGAGTCTGGGTGGAATTGGGTCGGATCTGGTAAGTTTCTTAAGAGACTGATTGTTTTCAGGCAATTTTTTCATTATGTTTGTCAGTTGCTTGATCACGTCTTTGGAGGGGTCCTTGTTTAGTTCTTCATATGTCCCGTCAGTGAGTAGTAGTAGTACATAGTAAAGATAACACGCCAGTGTGACCATATATTACATTAAATATTTGCATATAAAGTAAAAAAATAGGTAATTAATGGTAGGGATACAACAGTGTAAAATTCAGAAATGAGAAATTAGTTGTAGACAACAATTATTTCACAATAGAAAAAATCAAAAGTGAAACATTAAAATCCACCCTCCTCAAATTCTAGACCTTATGTTGAAAAAGCAGATAATTAAAAATCCACTCTCGGCTGCTGAACATTTTACATTCAGGCCACGGGAACAGTCAGACTCGAAGATCCTGCATCACCACCACCTCACCAACTGGCATCTATCATATTCTGGAATTTACATGGCTTTTCAAATTATCTCCATAACTCATTAACAATTTTGAAGTCAAACATAATCTGCATTTCTGAAACCTGGCTCACTAAAGATCTAATCACGTTACTACAACACATTAGCGAATGGAAATATATTCAGCCATCTGCCAAAAAAAAAAAAAAAAAAAAAAAAAAAAAAAAAAAAAAAAAAAAAAAAAAAAAAAAAAAAAAAAAAAAAATCGGAAGAGGAAGTGGCGGCCTTATGATTATATTCAACCCCGAAACCTTCAAGCTTCCACCAATAGTGATCAATGATAAGTAATTTGCTCAGTTGAAAATTCACCTCACAAAGAAAAGTTTCTTTATTGGGGCAATTTATCTAACCAATAATATAAATTAAGATAATGTCTTAAGATCTACAAACGATACAATTTGTGTCATAAAATTACAAAGGATCGGCCTAGACAAGGTTGTCAATAGGAGGGTAGGAGGGGAAGAGTTATCACCGAGTTCATGGAACAACAAGAATTTGTTTTACTAAATGGCCAAACGAAAAGTGATAGCCCAGGCCAGTTCACCTGAAGAAAATAAAATGGGAATAGCACAGTGGACCAGCCTTGGTGCAATGTAAATAATATTAATGACATTTTAAATTTAACAGTCGTAAACAATTGGTTATCTTATTCAGATCATTTCCTCCTACTTATGACTTTCGATTACTCTATAAAAATGGACCTGCCAGGCTATCAACGTTAGAAATCAATGTTCTAAAATTATTCGATGGGACAACACTAAAGCAGAGCTGTTAACCAACATTATGGAATGCTCTCCTTGAGTAAGTGGTGAGGGGATTATCTCTTTCAATCCTCAGTAACTGTCAAGGCTGACCTAAGGTCAACATGCTTGCTACTATAACTGAAACAGCTACTTCCATTGACCTCATTAAAAGTATCATGCCTAAAGAGAATAAACAATGGTTCAATCATGACTGTTACACATTTAAAAAATGAGTATACATGGATTTAAAAATATTTTGAATGCAAAAATTACGACCTACTTTTCATAGAAAAACACCTCATGACTAAAAAGTCGTATAGAATTTTATTAAAATAAAAAAAATAAAAATTCTTCTACCACAATACAATAGATCTGTTAAACCAGGCCACTGATAGCAAGACATTTTAGGAACTTATCAACCGCCATCGTCTCTGCAAGTGTCCAGGCAACTTACAATTTTTTAAAATATTCGCCTCCTAATTGGATAATTTATCTGCAATACATGTACAATAAATATCAAAACAGTCACTATTCTGATCAACTAAAAAAGGAGATATTCAAAATCTAGAAAACTTCCACCTGATATCATTAATTAATTGTATCACAAAGCTTTTTACACAAATTTTACTGATTTTTTTTTCAATTATATGGGACCAAGAAGTAAATAGTATATCGAAAATACAATCATGGTTATGAAAAAATTGCAGTTGCACTGATAATTTATTTACTTTAAATACAATCATACAGCTATATCTAGGATATAAAAAAAAAAAGTATTCTTGTTTTTGTCAATTTTAAACGCGCTTTTGACACGATTAACCATAATTAATTGTGGTCCAAGATGTTTGAACTCAGTGTAAGCAATAAAATAATCCGATTATTCTATCTATTATTCTATGCTTGCTGTCTTCTTCAGGGTGAGGTGACAAACCCGTTTCTCTCTAACCTTTTTATCTGTGACATGAAACATTGCTTTAAGTCCCAAGGTTTTGAAGGTATACAAATCACACCCACAATCTATTTAACATGTGACAACCTTTAAATTAAATGTATCACAGTATACCAACCTCGGTCTACCAATTTCAAGTATTGGTCTCTTTATAAACACCACTGAATTTGCTGAGTGGAAAATCAGAACAGTCGTCAATTCCACTTAGATCATCTATCGTAGAGCAAAAAAGTATAATGGGACCAACGGGTAAAAATATATAGATCCATAGCACTGGGCATATTATTTTATTCAGCTCAGATATGGGATTAGGATATAACGATAATATAGAAAGAGCCCACCTTGATTTTTTAAGAAGTTATTTTCACTTAACAACACCACTTCATCATGGGCTATTAGACTAGAATTTTGTTTTCCCATAGCAGATGAGAAAGTCTGAAATTTCACTTAACAACACCACTTCATCATGGGCTATTAGACCAGAATTTTGTTTTCCCATAGCAGATGAGAAAGTCAGAAATTTTCACTTAACAACACCACTTCATCATGGGCTATTAGACTAGAATTTTGTTTTCCCATAGCAGATGAGAAAGTCTGAAATTTGCTCTCAAATGGGCCCACAAAATACTTCTTATGGACGATAGCAGGATATCCAAAATTTTTTATTTAAAAATGAAAGAACTTCATTGTAACAATGATCATAAAATAAAATACAATTGGTTAACTCAGCTTGATAACTAGCTTTGTGAAATAAACAAGCTCAACCCAAGATTATTCAAATTCTTAATACCCAAAGCATTACATAATTTCAAGCAATATTTACACTCCCAGTACTTACAGCATCTAACAGTATCAAAGTTTAATCCTTACTACAATATAATATTTGCAGCTGATTCAGATTTTCAACTATTTCACCATTTAAATACACTAAACTATTGGCTCAAATAAGACTTTCTAGCAAACATATAGTTAACATTGCAATATGGAACCAAGCTCACATATTTAAATCATCAAATGAGTGTACCATTTGTAACTCTAAAGTACCCGAAGACTTATATCACATATTAATCATTTTTTCACTGTATAAAAATTATAGACTCCATTTTTTGTCCGATATGATTCACTACAATGTAAATCAATTTATTGAATTGCTATCTTCACAAAATACAACCATCCTGAGAAAAATTTACCTTTAATTAAATATAGTACTCCACATAGAGCATTTATCATTTACACATAAGTTTTCTATTGCGATTAATTTTAAAGAAGAAGTACACATTTCATTATCCAACTCACCTTTAAATTGTTTTATTTTATAAATTTATTCTTTACTATCAAATTATCTTAAGTAATTTAACTGACCTACTAAGCCTGAATAGCATCTCTGCATTATAGTTGACTGCTTATAAACTCGTATATAAAAGTACAGCTAGAGTATATATTGCAAATCGGCAAGAAGATGGTTACAACTCAAAATATATCAATTTTCAGCTATGGGTACCATTAGAATCAAAATGAGAAAACCTACAATGCCAGAAGATAGTCACAATAGTATTAATATTCCCCTTTGCATAAAGCCTAGTTACTAAATTCTTTAATGGAGGGGATTATCATGATAATGCAGTAAAATTGAGAAAGCAGTCGAAACTTTATGTGATTATACAAAAAAAAAAAAAAAAAAAAAAAAAAAAAAACAGATTTGAGTTGTAACCCTCTTCTTGCCGACATGCAATATAAGAGAATTTATGTATATACAGTTTGTTTCCTTATTGTTTTTTTTCTTCCTTTTTTCGCTCTTGTGATAAAATATTCCATTTTCATTCTATAAATGGAAGAAGAAGGTAAAGAGAGGAAAGGATTAAGGACATTATATTTAATTTTAACTTCAGTGAAACATCAGAAGTGTCATTATGTTTATTGTAATTTTTTTATGTTTTTTTGTTCCAATTTATGAAGCATAATTTTTTTTTTTTTTCTCACTTCTCTTTCCTAGCTTGTTTTAATCTTACGCTGAAGTTTGATGTTATTATTATTTACCATAGAATAAGTTTTTTATTTTAGTTTTTTTCACTGTCCATCAATATGTTTTTTTGAGGCCAAATCTATTTGTATAGGGGGATTCCCCAAAAACAATTAAATAGATAATTAAAAAATTAAATTTTTGTGTTCAAGCGTTGAAAGAAATAATGGTTTTCTTGAATACCTGAATGCTGAGTGCTCAGAAGTACCAAACTAAACCAATTCAAGCTATATTACCACCTGCTCTAGAAAAAGATCTTAAAACCATTTTAAGCAATAGTAAATGGGAATTAGTTTATAACTGTGGCAGTAAAAATGTAGGACTATTTGGTTCATTACATACCAATAGTCTATAATGATAAATCAAATTCAAAAGATGTTAGTTTCTCATGATATCAATTAGGATGTAACTGATGCATTTTATTGATAACAGTTTACAGACATCAAGTTTACATTCAGCAAGAAAAAAGCAAAGAAGACATTACTAATGAATTAGCATTTGAAGATCATCTGTCAGATCAAATTTTTCCTGAAAAGCGTTTAGTTTCGTGATCCAGTGCTTAATTAAAAATGAAAGGTAAAAGGAAATCACCTTATTTTATACCTGGATAAACCCTAAGCCTCTCATAATAATGATTATCGGTTCCAATTTGTTTTGTAAATTCCTGTCATGCACATCATTATTAGATTAACTAACTTATATTGTATCCACCACACAATAAGATTATTATATGATTTCCAGTTTGTCTCAATGATCATTTGTATCAATTACATGACTGATCAGTGGGTGTTGCTCCATTCACTTAAATGTGCATAACAAACACTAAATGTGTCTTGTCTTGTCTTGACTAAGTGGTGAGCACCCAGCCTTAGTAGTGATGTGGGCCTCCTGTGCTCGTGTTCACAGGAGCCCACAGTGTAACCAACTCTTGAAAAAAAAATCTCACAGCAGACACCCAAATGCTACTCTTACCTTAGGGATATGCCTAATATAATATATATATATATATATATATATATATATATATATATATATATATATATATATAATAGCATAATAAAATAAAAATACCGATATATATATATATATATATATATATATATATATATGTTCGGTATTTTTATTTTATTTCATAATACATAATCCTTTTTTTATTTTTCTAATTGAATTTGCCACCTTCACTGTCACAGAGATAGCAATCGCTGGGCTAACAATTGGTTATCAGTGGCATCATGATGGCATTTTAAGGGATTAGAGGTCCAGGCTTAGCCATTTTTTTTTTTTGCTCACTTGCTCTCTGAATGTGGAATGGTAAGCAGCCTCATCGTTGTGTGTGTTTCTCATTTAGAGTCCGCCGCCGATGGTTTTTTTGGTACCTCTTGGGTGTCAATTTATTTCGATTTTCTGCCTCCTGGGTATGAAATTCATAATTTTTTTTAAGTTTTCTCTTCAATCATCATTGTTTGCCGCAGGCCGCAAAATTCAAGAAGGACGAGCAACAGGTGAAAATTTCCTTTATCCTGGAATCTCCTTTCAATGCTTTTTACCCGATTATCCTCTTTTCACCCTTTCCCGAAATTCAGAATCAGCGTACAGCGCAAGCTTGGTAAGTCATATTAAAGATTTATTTCATTTTTTTTATTTTACAGTTCTTATCATTGTATTAATTGCTTTTCCCAGCTCACCAGAGCGAAATAATTTTTATCGATTTTTTCTCGTTAGTGATATTGATCAGATTAAGTGTAATTTTTCCCCTTTTTTTATTTTCACTTTAATTATCATACAATATATATATATATATATATATATAAGGCAGTGGATTGCTGTGCTCAAGGTCCCGAATTCGAATCTGACATGGCTCATAATATCTTTATTATTCGCCACAGTTTGTCTCGTGGGCAGAGAGACCCTCCTGGGGCAAACCCAGCCTCTATAAAGTGGGTACCCTCAATTGAAAAATTAAGGGGAAAAAACCTGGTGATTGAGCATGATCACGGTCAAATCACCTCCTTGCACGACCGCTGACCAAGAAACAGTGCTCTTCCTTACATAGTACTGAACCCAAGACCCTTCATGGGTTGTAGTGGTACAAGTTTTTTTTATTTTTATGTATATATTTATTTATTTAATATGTTTTATAAGAAGAGAAAAGATTGGCCTTGGCTGGGAATTAAACCTGGATTTCCGTATCACTAGTACACCCTCATGCCACCTGTGCCACCAGGCACATATCCTGGCCAAGTCAAGCCTTTGTGTTCACTGACTCCTTTTCCACCAATCGCACAATTTTTGTAAATTATTTGGAGGAAAGAACATAATTTGTCCATTCAGTGACCATTGTAAAAATCTTTAAATATTAAATCAATTACTGTTCTTGCTTATGTACGCAGATGACTTAGTAGTTATTGGGGACTCCGTGACAGATTTGCAAGTAAAAATGAATATTTTAAGCAAATATTGCAAACTAAATAAATTAGAGGTAAATCTTGTAAAAACAAAAATGTTAAAAGTGTTTCGTGGCAGACCCAAAAAGTACAAGCAAGTAACATTTGATCAGCAGCCTATAGAACTAGTCTCAGAATATAGATACCTGGGAATATTATTCAACAGTTCAGGGTTATTCTCCAAAGCTACAAAAGACGCCTCTTCTAGGGCTAAATTAGCTACAGGAGCAGCAATTGATGCATGTTATAGGTCCCGTATGCGTACCGTCAAAAATTGTAAAAAATTAAACACGGCCATAACTTTGAACAATCTGCTCTATTCAGCCCCTGTATGGTCTCTGAGATATATAGAAGAACTCGAGAATGCCCATCAAAACTTTTTTAAACGCCTTTTATCCCTATGCAAAACCACCCCGAACTACATTATCCGCATAGAAACAAAGTCAATACATGTAGGAGTATACATCATAAAAAACACTCTAAACTGGCTACTAAAATTGCACAATATGGATTATTCCCGGTTACCGAAAGTACTGTATACAAAACTTTTAACTCAACACCAACGAAACCCCGGAAATATGAGTTATAACTGGGTTACACAATTGCAAAGTGTGTTGGAGCAATTCCAAAGGTTCGATCCGTTGTTATTCTCTGACCCTATAAAAATAAAAACCGACCTATCTGCAATCCTCATCGGATTTTCCGATTGGATAAGGAAAAGGGACGGAGCCACCCTGATAAAATCCCGCTATTGTCAAATATATAAAGAAATCTTCATAAACAATCCTCATAGTAATGAAATCATCGATGACAAAATACCCTTGCATGTTATTAAAATTTACTCGCAGCTAAGAACAAGTAATTTATATCTCATCAAACTAACAATATTTGGAATAACTTATCGCATCAATCCGCAACAAATTTGTTCTATTTGTAATTTAAAAAATGAAGAAAACTTAGAACATTTCCTGCTGAGATGTCCAATGTATAACCCTGTCCGCCAATACTACTTGCCACAATGTAATGATGTTGCCAACTTACTATCCTCGCCCGACAGAATTATAAATTTATATTGTTATGTTAAACAAGCACTCAAAATAAGGTCATTTATCATAAACGAATAGCTCTAATAAGAATATGAATTTACATCACCTAAAAAAATTGGAATTAATTAATTCAATTCTACTATTAATATCAATGATAATTAATAGTTTTAAGTACTTATATAGTATATTTTCGTTTCATTTTCTTATATATTTATATATATCATATTTTGTACGTATCGTATTTATATATATTTCTTATATTCTTATATATATCGTTTTAGTTTATTATTAAAAGTATATTTTTCCTTATTGTGCTTTTTTTTTGTGCTTTTTATTATGAGTTTTGTGAACTTATTTTATTTTTATGTACTTAAATTGTAATTTCATGTATTATATGTTGCTGCCAACTCCTTGTTATAAGGCATGTGCCTTAAAAACAATAAATAAATCTATCTATCTATCTAATATTAAATCAATTAGTTTCCTCGTTATGATAACTTGAAAATTCTTATTTTAATTTTTAAATATTTTTTATAAGAAGAGAAAAGATTATTCTTGGCTGGAATTTGAACCCAGATTTCCATATCACTAATATGGCACTCTTGCTACTTGAGGCACCAGGTACATATCCTGGACAAGTCAATCTCTCACTCTTTCACTCTCTCACTCACTCTCTCTCTCTCTCTCTCTCTCTCTCTCTCTCTCTCTCTCTCTCTCTATATATATATATATATATATATATATATATATATATATATATATATATATACATATACATATACATAAACATGAAATTTTGAAAATAACAGAACTACAAAATAACATGAAAATGTTGTACCTTATCTTATTATTATATCATCTTGAACCAAATCAGGGGTACATGCAATACATTAGAAAGGCTCTTTAATCAAAGATAATGAAAAGTAAAGAGAAAAAGTGTATTATAACATTTATAATCTATGGGATTCCTCTATTAAAGAGATTTCAGCATTTAAGTTATCTTAATGATTTTAACACCTTAATGCTATTTTTAAAAACAGCCAAGACAAATTTTAAGAAATATTAATTTTTTTTTTTTTTTAATAGAATAATACAGAGTGAATACATACTCAGACAATCGGCTCTACTAACAGTCAATATAGTTTCATTTTTCAATTCAAATGAGTTGTAACATATAAGTTCGATCAGGTAGACTTCGACCATTGCATAATTGAATCTGGTAAGGATAGCCTGAAAAGATAAAGATTATAAATTTAAAAGTTACAAATGTTTTAAATTCAATTATAAGCCCTTTGGCTACTATTAGCACAGATCTGTGCTCTCGACTTATGAATTACAAACACAGTTGTTATTTGACTGTTTAAATAATAGTGATTTAGATGAAATTATTCAGAGGAGATAAAAAGGTTTTAACAATACCAATGACAGTCTAAACTGTATGAATAAAAAAACCAGGATGGAATGTTTTTTAAAACAATCAGAATTTTTTTATTTGAAAAAAAAATTAATTTAATGATATAAAATATTTATCATTAATAGTCTTCTCATTTAATTTCGGTGCCATATTTAATTTTTTAAGGTTAATAAAAGCCGTAGGTCACTAAATATATCATATATTTATTTAAGTATATAATCCATGACGTTTCGGCCTCAATGTGTTATTCTCAAAAGACAAAGGTAATAAATATATGATATATTTGGTGACCTACGGCTTTTATTAACCTTAAAAAATAAAATATTTATTTAATTTAGATTTTTTTTTAATTTAATTTTAATTTATATTTTATTTTATAAGCTGGCAAAAAGAACTGGGAGGTAGCACAACTGCTAGCCCCTTAACACCCAATCAAATCAAGCCTTCCACGGCTACACTAGAGTTACATCTAGTTTTACATTGATTTATTGTTTAGCCAACTATCATCAGGCATGGTTCAGGAGAAATAATGTTTAAATGAGGGTTTGATGCCCAAAAAACAAATTCATTAAATTACACATACCTCTGCTACAAGAGATACAGACAGCATTTTTATGCATAAAAATAAAATTTTCTAGACGCAGGGGGAAATTACAGCATTATGACTAATGATTTATCAACACTTTTGCATTAATATAATAATTTAACTGAACAGTAAGTCATTGAATTAAACTGTTAAGCAAGAAAGTTAAATGATGGAGGATCAATACATAAAATTATAGAGTAAACCATTAATAATCAAATAAAGCCCCAACGCTGCATGCCAAGGCCTTTATTGAATTGTTATCTCCCTCAAAAAGTGGATGAAAGAGTAATAACATAGAAATGATTATTTTATAATACTAACATTTATTTAAATATTAATTATAATAGTAAAATTTAAATAAATAATATGAATGCCTTTCGTTCGATTGTTGCTTGGTCTGGGCAGTAGCCGTACCACTTAACCAGAAGCTTCCAGCAATCCTCAGGTACTAGTTCATAATCAGTATGCTCAGCTAATCCTTTCTTCAAGTCTACACCATTTGGAGCTGAAATGAATAATTAATTAATTTTAACAAAATTAATTAAAACATGAATATATGACCATTTAATACCTAAAGCTAATAGAGCATTAGTTAAAAAGTTCCAGGACTAATTTTTTATAAAAATTACAACTAGCGCCATCTGTTATCTGATGGCAGGACTATCAGGTGTTAGTTACACACACTGGATAGGAAGGTTGTAACCTCATTCATTTATTTGCCAGCTATGTTCGTTTTACTGGAAATGTCTTTGCCAGTATGTCACAATTGTCACAAGTGCCACGATCAAATTTGTTTTAAATTGGGAAAAAGTGGTTTGGAAACATTCGAATTATTGAAAACTGCATATGGTGAGGATAGTTTAAGCTGCAGTAACATTTTTGAGTGGTATGCACGGTTCAAGAATGGTCGACAGTCGCCGGAAGATGATCCACAAGATGGACACCCTTCAACCTCGACTAACGACGAGAATGTTGCACCCAGGTCAAAAAGTGAATGTACAATTCTACAAAGGTCGACTTTTGAAGCAGATTCGTCATGTGAGACCGGAATTGAACCGCACTGGTGATTGGTTTCTGCAGCACGACAATACACCTGCCCATTCCTCAATACTAATCACACAATTTTTGGCCCAACAAAGACTTTAAAAGCTATTCCAGAAGAAGACTTTTCCAGATCGTTCCAGCTGCTTTATGAGTGCAGCAAAATTTGTATAGAACGAGAAGCGGATTATGTTGAAAACTAAATAAAATCTTTTTTTAAATCTCTTGTTAAAATTTTTGAATGAACTTTATATTATTCATTGTTTTAGAAACTAAAAGACATACTTCTTCGAAATTACATAAAATTTATTATTATCTCACCATCTAATATCAATAAGAACAAATTAATATAATTTCTCTTATATTTTCCTTATGCACTATTTAGGAGAGAAAGAACCATAAACCAATATATAATAATAATGTTACATTAACCAAATATACCACTTGTCCAGTGCAAGACTGGTTTAAATAAAAGATCATTTTTTTCAGGAAAGCAAACTAAAGTTTCTACTTTTCTCTTCTTTTTATATCCATCATCTGCTTTATGTGACAGTTGAAATGTT
Organism: Aelia acuminata; assembly: GCA_911387785.2. NCBI lineage: Eukaryota > Metazoa > Arthropoda > Insecta > Hemiptera > Pentatomidae > Aelia > Aelia acuminata. Next base: position 17,443,853 of record OU426980.1, read on the forward strand.
TCATGAATCATAACTATCACAGTCCAGAAGCGATCTTTCACATAGATAGAGGACGATTGTAAAAGAAATTTACAAATGTGGAGAAAGTATTTCTAGAAGCTATTATGAGAGGTCTGTGTGTGTGAATGTGGATAACTGAGTTCATTTATTTAAATAATTATATACTTATTATTTTGAGAAAATAGAGCAGTTCCCATCTTTATAAGTCTCCAGTAAAGAAATAATTGGCTAAAAAAAAATTAACATTATTATGTATTGGTTAATTGTTCTTTTTGTCCTCAATACTGAATGAAGGTTTAAGAAAAAATCTGGCGCGATGCAGGCAACACACAACTTACTTAAACTGGAACTCATATATTTTTCACATTCATTTACTTATTTTTGTTTTTATTTGTTCTCTAAGGTACAATAATTTTTTTTATTATTAAATAAAAGTTTTTACTTGTGACAATCAGTAATGCAAGCAAAATACTGCATCGCGGGAGATTTTATAATTCTCTATTTTGTTTTTGAAAACTTTGATTAGTTACCATGGAAAGAAATAATTTCCATTAATTTCATTACATTTCAAAACACGTTGACAGCTCTTTCCCATAAAGAGAAAGTCTTTAATTATAAACAATGGTCTGTCATTAAAGGCGTACGAGCATATGTGGGCTCAAAGTGTATTATGAGTTGTCAGAATATTTTTTTTTTCCTGTATATGTATATGTATTACAGTATATGTATATGTCCTTAACAGACTCAATGTCCTTAACAGTATATGTATATGTCTTTAACAGAAACCTCGGTTAAACGGAAATAAAAGTCCGGTTTTCTCAAGGTAATAATTCACCTCCCATGACCAAAACCACCTCTCATTAACGGAAATGGGGTGTTTTGTTCTAGGTAAATATGCAAAGCTCCTCACAATAGCAGAAACAATGCTTAGATCTGGGACTGCTGGGAAAAAAAAATACTCTATTATTTTTACCCATGGTTTAATAATATATCATTACTGTTTTTCTTGAGTTGCCGGAATCATTGTCTTTCCCTTTTCCTAGGTATTTCCGTTTTTCACTTCATATTTTGCCATTTCTTATTTTTAGGTTTAAGGAGCGAAAGTTAATTTCTCTGTATAAACAAAAACAAAGGTACTCTATAGGTAAACAAAAAAGTCCCCTTCTTCATTTAAGCCCCCTCAGAACATTTTAATGATGATAAAATTTACCTGATATTAAAGAATATTTGATTCTCATTATTCCGATTTTGATAAAATAAAAAAAAACATATAAAAATGAGACAAAATTTATTCAAAAAAGTGCTCCCTCCGTTTAATCAATTTGGATGACATTTATGCTGTCACATCTATACTTGATTCTTACTAAACATGAGGAGTTTGATCAAAATTGTTAGAGCCGTTTTTGAGAAAAAAAATAACCGTAAAATTGAGACAAATTTTATTAAATAAAGTGCCCCCTCCATTTGACCAATTTTGATGAAATTTTTGCTGCCATATCGCGGGCATATGCATAAACTAAATACCCGATTTTATAGAACCCCAGTCAGGTTCTATAAACCGTACTTGGACTCAGGGGACCCCAAAACATGTATTTCTGTTGAAAACCAGAAGTCATCGCAATACTTTCCCTTACTATATATTTCATATATAGGTAAGTGAAAGTAAAAATGTGTTTGTTTATGATTTTTAACATTAGATTATGGCTATTCAGGTAATCATAAATTTAAATTAATTTAGAAGAAGTATGTCTTAAAATCAGAATCCCCATAACTATAGTCTGTTAAATGTTTATATGTATAAAAATCTAGTTTTTCAGGCATTTTAGTTTTATTATTTTATACATTAGTTTTCTTAGTATTGTTGTAGTTTTAGTTTCATTATTTAGGCTGCTATCCATATATATATATATATTTAAACCTATTGTATTCTTAGGCATGATTAAAAATTGTTTGGCGTGATTAAATTACTTGAAGGTGTTTACCTAAAATCAACGAGTTGTCAATAGGTCCAGGATTGCTGGATAGCTGATCAGATTCAATAATGCCTATGTAACGTTTCATCGTTTCCATCCATCGGGTGCTAATTAGGTACCTAAAAAATAAATAAAAAATTAGGATACAAAACAAGTTTTCAAGCCATTCAAAAGCATTAAAAGGTAAAGATATAATACCAGTCACATAAATTTAGGTAACTGATAAGAATTTAGAGATATGAACTATAAATTGATCACTATTGGAGATAATTGATTATAAAATATGGTATGTGTCTCGTGGAAAACTACTCCTGAAAAGCTAAGCAGGTCATGGAACCTAGGGGATACTGCCAGAAGAGGCAGAGGGGGTAACTCCTAGAAGAGGCAGGTCTAGGGCAGTAGAGAGGCAGTTACATTCAGGTACAGGCAGAGCTAGGCATAGGTAGTCGGAACCTGGGGACAGTCAGGTTCAGGCAAAGTCTGGGTCAGAAACATGGAGTCCGTGCACAGCCTGGGAGAATACTGCTAGCCTAGTGGGAGTTGGAGTCTGGGCCTGGAGGCAGTCTGAGGCCAGAGATAGTTCCTTTAAAGCAGAGTAGTATCGATGTATTCTGATATATAAGTACTTTCATGTATTTATTATTCTTTATTACATATAATACATACAAAAAGTGATGTTTCTAAGCAGCAATTAATGATGTATCTTGCTACTGTTCAGCCCCAACAAGATACTGTTTTATGTTTTATTTATCGTAGATGTCTCTTACGATAGGCTGAGCGTGAACTTGTTCCATACCAGAGTTAATATAGATAAAAGGAAGATCTACCTTAGCTGATACTCTGAGTGCAAACTATTCCTGAAAGAGGCCATGAATATACAACCAAAACTCACCATCTTTTCATGGATTTTAAAAAACGTGAAAAGCTATACAGAGCTTTTGGACAATTTAAAATACCTGAAAAAACTTATAAAGCTAACCCTAAAGGATATAAGATGTGTGGAAAGGATAATTTGTAAGCAAATCTTTGAAATTGCTTGAAAAGGACTCCTGCAAGACAATGCTCTTAGTAGAGGCTAAAAGCTTGTTTAAACCTACACTTAAAGCCAGGAAATATGCATCAACAAGAGGACCTATTTACTTGCTCAATACTATTGGGCTGCATAAATGGTAAAAGGTTTCAGATTATACTAATCTGGGATCTCTGGTCACCCAGGACAATATCCCTCCCAAATTTAGATAAGGGGAATAATTACAGCAGCCAACTACAAAGGCATATACTGAAAAGGAAGCACCATATTTTTAGAGGATTGAAAGTTAGAGAGAAGTGGAAGCGACACACAAACAAGGAGCAATAAATGATTTTAGAGATATTAATGTCGCATGTATGCAGGGTACGGAAGATGAAGAAATGCCTAAAATATTGTTCACTCTGCCAATGCATAAGAAAAGTAGAGCGAGACCAAAGCTGAGGTGGACAGATAGAGTGGCAAGAAATGCTGGCAACAATCTGGGAGTTTCATGATGTGGCACATTTATGTGGCACATCCCTGTTCGTAACTATTAAATTTTTGTCACCACTCCTAGCTTGAAGTATTTCATCAATTAAGTTACCAAAAGATTAGATAAATCCATATTTTATGGAATGATAACTAAGTGTGGTTATCTAAAATCACAGATACTTTACACCATATAATCAAAAGAACAAGAAATTTATAAAAAGTTAAACATTAATTAAGTTTTAGCACTTTAAGAATGAAAAAAAGGAAAAAAAAAAACAGATTGTGAATTGGATATATCGGGTACACCAGATTTTGCTGGTTTGTTGAAGATATAAAATTGTAACTTACATACATATATTTTCCTATTGTTAGTGACAAAGCAGAGTTGGGCAAATTGTAATCGTAATAATGATTCATGAATATGAATAATTGGTAATCATAAAACAAATGAAAAATAAATAACCATTATTCATAATCATTACGGAGTATTTTTAATGATTATTGAGTGTTTATGGTATTCATTTGAAATGAATAATGAATAACTGGTATTTAGTTATTTATTATTCATTTCAAATGAATACCATAAACACTCAATAATCATTAAAAATACTCCGTAATGGTTATGAATAATGGTTATTCATTTTTCATTTGTTTTATGATTACCAATTATTCATATTCATGAATCATTATTATGATTAAAATTTGCCCAACTCTGTGACAAAGTATTGCGACTAACTGACTCATTTATTAAAGGAAAGGGAGATATAAAATGCAGAATGGAGAGTGGCCAGAAAAAGTTTGGAGTGAAGGATAATAACTAAAGAAGCCACGGTACTCCAAGAAATAAAAAAAGTATTACATCCATAGAGAATGCCAAAGTAGCATAAATAAACTAAGGTTTATTGTGTTAAAAAAATTTAAAATAACTTAAACATAAGTAGTAATATTACTGTCCAAAGCTTAGTATGATGTTGAAGTAACAGGAAAATGCAAGCTTTCTTCACTTCTTCTTTGTCTTAATTGCATGTACCTGCAGGGAGCTATGATGGTCAATTGTGTACCACCAACAGAGGGTTTTTGCAATATTTCTTTGAGTTTATCTTCAAATTTTAAAATCAGACTACAAACACCGATTTCGAAGCATTAAAGTCTTTTTATATGTTTGCATTATTCTTTTTAACTTTTAATTATTCAAGTTTTATTCCATTAATCCCATTAATTAAATCAGACAAAACCTTGGGCTCGATAAAAGAAATTATAGCTTCATGATTTAGGTCTAAACTCTATATAACGTATATTTCACACTAGGACTCAGAACTACTTTTTAAAATTCGCCTCTCCCTCCCTAAATAAAAAATCTTCATTGTGAGGTAGGATTGTGCATGCAATGTTTTTGTAAATGACAAGAGTTGAAAGTAACTAAAATATATTTAGAAAATAAAACTTTATTAATATTTTGTTTTAGTAAAATTATTCATAAAACTTATTAAATGAGTAATTATTACAATAAGATCTTCTTATTTCATCAAGAAATATTAAGTCTGTAATAGTATTCTATACTAAATATTCTATACTAATCAAGATAAAAATTTAAATCTAATTCTAAACAATTTTGGAAGTTGACTAGAGAGCAAGGTATTTTAAAACAAAAACATTAACAAAAGATGATCCTAAAATAAATTCGAATGAACTGAAAGCTCCCCTGAAAGATACCCTTGAAAAAAGACAACTTAAATTTTTTGGAAATCTCTGACGAATGAATGAGAACCGTCGTCCCTGAAAATTCTTTAAAGCTGTGCCCATAGGAAAACGCCCAAGTGGTCGACCAAAAATGCAATGGATTTTATCACATTTTTAGAATTGGCCAAAAGCGAAACAATAAATGAGATGAAGGCTATGGCACGAGATCGAGATTCTTAACATGCATGGACCGAGGCACCTCCATACTGAAAGGCACTGCGGATGAAGAAATAAATGAAGATTTTCATTCTTTAAGAAGTGATGTTCAAATAGATCATTCATTACAACAATTTTATTCAACTAAAAGATTTACTGATCAAATAGAATATTTTGGGGAAGTAACTGTGGACAAAGTTCTATCAGCTATTAGTCATATGAAGTCGAAAGCAGTAGGTCCTGATCAGATTTTAGTTAAATTAATTGAAAAGAATTTAGCGAATATCCTAGTTCATATTTACAATTGTTCAGTAGCATAAACTGTTTATCCTCAAAAATGGAAAAATTCACCAATTATCTGTACAGATTTAAGGCCAATAAATTTAATTTAATTAAAGCAAAAATGTATTACAAAATTATAAATAAAAATTAATTTAAATGTTGAAAAAAAAAACAATATCTTAAATAAATATCAATCTGGTTATTGGAAAAACTAAAGTTCCTAATCAGCTCTGGTAAAAGTAACAGATGTATATTAGTTACACTTAATTTTAGCCATGCTTTTAATATTGTTCATCAAACTCTGTCAAAAGTTTTGTCTCGTATGATGCTCTAGCAATGCAACCAATTGTTTTTATCGTATCTGAGTGCAACAGTACAACCAATTGAAACAATAAAGGGACCATGTCAGATTGGATTAAAATGGATAAAGGTGTGCTGCAAGGTTCTATTTTATCTCCATGATTAGTTATCTGGTGCACTTGTTCTTTGTAAAATAAGTAATTACGCAGATGATATTAATTTGTATTTGGCATCAAAAGTACATCAAACAAAAAAACATTAATTGTGAAATTTTCAAATGTTCAATTCTGGTTAGAACATTACTACCACCTTTTGAATGCTAGGATTTATAGTAAATGCTAGCATTCTATAAGGGCTTGAAACATATTCCTAAAACAATGATTAAACAATATAATTTAACATCATCATTACTAAATAAATATTAGTATTGCTATATCTGATTCAAATATAAAAAAATAAAAAAAATCATTAATTGGAAGGAATTTAGAAACAAAAAGTAATTACCACTTTTCACCAGCCAATACAGCCTTCCCTAAACTATTATCATTACTAAATACATATTAGTATTGCTATCTTTGATTCCAATATTTAAAAAATATAAAAATCATTAAATGGATGGAATTTAGAAACAAAAAGTAGTTACCACTTTTCACCAGCTAATACAGCCTTCCCTAATATGCTCCATAATATCTCCTTCTGCTCTTCAGGAGGAGGGCTGTCGTTCCACTGTTCTTCCATTGAAAACATATTTTGAAGAAACCTATAGGTTTTTCTGAAAATTTTAAACGAAAGAAGTACAAAACTTAGAACCAAAGCAAGTACAACCGTTGCTATAAGCATCGCGACTCTTGATACACTAACATGGAGGTTTCAAGTTCCGGGGATAAGGTGTTCACTGGTTTTATATTTAATCATTTATTTTTTGAAGTTAATTGATAGAAATGGGATGTAATAAAATTAAATTTAAATTTTAATTAGTTGTTTATTTTAATTCCTTATCTACAATAATGGACTAATAAAAATTCCAATAAGCATAAATTCATTATTCATCATTCAATTTTATTCCGTGAGTAAGTTTAAGTTTATTTTCAAATTTAAGTTTATTTTTTTATCTATTTTCAGGGGAAAATAGACAAAGCAGAAATATTGAAAGATATGAGGAAAAGTACATTTTTGTTTCCCTTCATATTTATTTAAACACATTTTAATAAATTAGAAAATATCTATAATATTATTGTATTGGTAAGTTAGATTTCTAAAGAAAGTAAATTAAAAACCTGAAAGAAGAATTGCGCCAGCAGATGGATTGCCGGCCTTATACATTTGACCCCCCCCCCCCCAGCAATGACGTGTTTTGTGCCACAACCCCTAAAAATGTATTTAAAACTAAATCCTTAACTAATTTATAAAACTTTATAGTCGAGGTTTAATTAATTTAATATTTGTGTACACTGTTGCTTTATTCATTCGCGAAACATAAATATTGTGTGTTATGGTTGCCTTACCCAAAAACTTGTACTGCGTAAATATAATGAATACGATTCAAGTTGTAGAGATTTTAGTCGTATCCTTGCAGAACCAACTTTTTTAGTAAGGCTCTCTAGAAAGGAGCCGGCGAATTCATTGGATTTTGTATAATTTTTGTAATCATTCTGAAGATAGAGCATGATTCTGTATATAATGGAGAAACTCTAGAATGCGATTCAAATTCCAACAAGTAAGTTCATTTGATGCACTGTCGGAACGGAAAAAGAGTCCATTTTTTAGTTTTCTTAAGGGGGTCGCACTTTTTATTAAATAAAAAATCTGATGCGATGCGCGCAACACACAACTTTCATTTACGAACTTACTTAGATTAGATATCGACGTGTTTCCATAATATTCATCGCCATCCCTCAACTTCACACATTTTTCCCCATTTATATGCTTTTATTTGTATATCCCCATAAGTTATACAGTATCTATACAGCAAAATTTGGAATTTCTCAGACCTTTTCGATTCATTATTGCTTATTTATTTTTTGAAGGGACCTAATTTCATCAACAGTCGAGTTTTTTTACTGCTTGCTTGTATTTTACTACGAGTTGCTTTTTGTAAAGGTTTATTACGTCTTGTTGTAAAGTTTGTCTTTTATGCCTACCTGGAAATCGAGAACGATTACTGTTCCTCTAAAATCGCTTCCAGAAATTTATTATGGAAAAAAAGTTTCTAGAATAAAATATAACTAATTAAATATTATCTTATACCATATTTTTACACACCTTCGATGCTTCAAAAAATTTGAGCATCGCGTATTTACTCTCATAAGTAAAAATGAATTCTTCTTTATTAATAATTAAAGTTTTAAATTTCATAATACGGTTAATTAAATTTTAGCTGTCACATATGCATGCATTAAATACCCAGTTTGATCAAAATAGTTACATCGCGGGGACATACATACACCAAATACCCAATTTCAGTTTCGTACGGTATATAGTCTTTGAGCTAGTCTGTTCACACACACACACACACACACACACACACACACACACACACACACACACACACACACACACGCACACACACACACACACACACACACACACACACACACACACACGCACGCACGCACGCACGCACGCACGCACGCACGCACGCACGCACGCACGCACCCACGCACGCACGCACCCACGCACGCACGCACACACACAAGACCATTTCGCGGGCCTTGGTTATTTGGACTCAGGGTACCCCAAAACGTGTATTTCCGTTGAAAACCGTTTTTTTTTCAAATTTTTCACGATCGCAATACTTTCCCTTACTATATATTTCATATATAGGTAAGTGAAGGTAAGAAGGATGGCTTTAAATTTTTTTAATATTTTAAAATTCTAGGTGCAACATCATAAATTAGATATATGCATTTAATGTTGTTTTTAGGAAGATTAACAATGTATTCTAATAAATGAGTGATGAGATAATCAATGTCACTAATTATCTCCTAAGCCTCCCGACAGAAAACAGATTCTCCACTTTTAGGAAGATTTCTACGTTTATAAACATTAAAGTCCTGCAAATGAAGTTGAAGTTTATTATGAAATTGGTTGAATAACCGAATCCGATTTATTAAGGAATTTGGAATGAAGTTTCGTTATTAGAAAATTGTGAAGGAATCCTCTCATTGTGGACATGGTCTCTCTCCTTGTTTTTCCAGTCATTCTTCGGAGGAACTTCATCGCAGATGCAGTTATTCTGCTCTCCTGTCGGCCCGTCGGTACCCTACTCTCAAGAGTATAGAAAGGTAGACAGTCTTAAATATGTCGATCATTATAGCCTCGCCTAATTCTCTTTTCCCCACAACAGTGTTACATATCTGGTGATAGACTGCATTCTCGTTGTTAATCCTATTTGATATTTCTACGTTTACTTTCCCAGACCTGTCTATCACTGTACTGAGGTATTTGAAGTCTGTCACAACTTCCAATTCCTCTCCATTGCAATATATATGGATATCTTCTTGCTACTTTCCCACTTGTAGGATCTTACTTTTTTTTGTATTAATAAGCATACCTTTTCTTCGAAATTCTTCGTACCATTCCGTCACCGCCTGTTGCATCTTTTTCACTGAGTCTGTAATTAATACATCTTCTGCGTAGAGAAAAAGTGTATTACTACTGGGTTAAGATTCCTACGTCCAAGATATGCCCTGTCTGTTCTTCTCCTACAAATAGATGCCATCCATAAACAACAGGAATAGTAAAGGGCTTAAACTATCTCCTTGTTTGACTCCCTTTGCAATGTTGAAGTAATTCGACTGAAGCCTGACAATTCGTTTTGGCTCTTGATATGTGGTCTTAATAGCCTCTGCCACATTCATCGGGACATTCTTCGTTGTAAGAGCTTCCCATATTTCATGTTGTGGAACCGAGTCTAAGGCAGATTTCAGATCAAGAATTGCTAGGTACATACTTTCATCTCGGTCCCAGGATTCTGGAGTACATTTCTGTTTGAGAAAGTGTGGTCCTGTGTTTGGCGCCCTGGTCTGAACCCAGCTTGCTCTTCTTCATTCACGATGATGATTTACAAGCACTAAAATCAAATCTTCATTATCTTTTGGTTTGCTTCGGTTATTTGTATTTTTTTTTTTAATTTTGTCTTAATTATACTATACGAAAAATTACATATAATGCCGTATTACATGTAAACAACAAGGTTCTGGATGACACGGTTGAAAAGGGTCTTCATATGTTAACGATGTAGGGAAGGTTTCCTAAAACTCTTATCCAATATTACTTATAAAAGCTAAATTTATTTTCGTTCCTTTAAAAACATTTGCACATCCCCAATTCATTTCGATTCATTTTTACAGTTATATTTATTTTTAGTTTCTCCGCCTCATAACCATTCTTCTAAAAAAATATTATTTTCTTTGTTTTTTATATTGATTTTAGCAGTGTCTATTTTCCTACAGATATTTTTTTTTAAATATTGCAAGATCACAACACAATGGTTAGAAAAAGTAAAGTTTATTGATATGGAAAAATCATAAAAATGCGGATCCAAAACAGAAAATGTTTTTAAGTACTGAGCAGTCCTCTTAGTAAAACTCAAGCGCGTACTTAAATGTGATATTAACGGAATCGTAAAAGTAAAACTGCGGCTTTAATAGCAAACCTCGCCATTATCGCTTCTCAAAGCCATTCACTTTATACTTATTTTATTTTATTTATCATATTAGTTTAATTTAATTTATACTTAATGCCCTCCATATGGCCATATATCAAGTTCTCTCGACATCTCTCTCTTTCTTTTCATTTGACGTTAAAATCCTTCTAAGTACTGATAGCACTGCATTTTGTTTTTATTTTTTTGTTTTAATTGTGTTTCCAGTCTAAAATGAGCTATTTGAAAAAGATAAACAATCGACTTCATACTACTGTTTGAATAGAGATTGAAAAGAAGGAAAATTAGTTTCAAGCTAATAATTTCTGAAAACCTCAGTTTCCACCTTTCTGCGTACCTCTTATTCTCATCAGGGTCTTTCAATTTCTCCAGGCAATACTTCCTGGCTTTTGTTGCCTATCCCTTTGATCTATTGGCAATCCTTTGGCAGTATTGTATCAGGATCATATGTGCAGTCAGCACCTCTGAAGCTTCGGACATCTGTGATATCTGTAGCATGTCTCTTTTCAATTATGACATGATCAATTTGATTTTTCTCAGCCCGTCAGGGGAAACACATGTTTCCTTATTTAATTGCTTTTATGTTCGAAGTATGTGCTAACTATACTGAAACCTGCCGAGGTAGCAAAGTCTATTGCTTTGAATCCATTATCATTGCTTTCGACGAGCAGACTGTGTGGGCCACTTAGTAGGGAGGAACATTTCTTCCCTCCCGATTTTTGCATTTAAGTCGCCCAACACTATTTTGACATCACGTCTTGGCAATCTGCCAACTGTGGATTCTAGTGCATCGCAGATAGCCTCCTTCTGTTCTTCCTCTGTTGGAGCATGAATACTAACCAGGATTATGGTATATAGTACCAACATAGGAAACATTTTTCTTCTATTCTTATTCAATAATGATTCCCTTTTTATCTCATTTTTATTTTTAAAAAGGGAATATATACTCAACAGTTTGATCCTAAGCATCGTTCAGTTGAGGTGAAGTAATTATCTGTTCCAACGAACTAAGTCTTAACATTTTTCCTTAATTAATTTCCCTAAACATCCATATTTTTTTCTGAATTAATAGATAAATATAATAAATATAAACCTCTTTTTATGACCGACCGCCATCCAGACCCAACTTCGTAAGATTTGCCTAAACGCAATCCTCCCACCTCCGTGTCGGCCTACTCTTTTTATTTGTTGTATTTACAGTCATAAATTATTTGTTTAAATTTTTGCATTTGTTTGCCTTCATCACATAAATCTATTTTTATAAAATTAAATTAATTGTCATCTTGTTCTTTACCCTCTATCCCAGAATGTGCTTTTACCCAATTTAATGTCGCTATTTCCCTGACAGTTTTTACTTTAATATAACATAAATAAATATTTTTCTTTATATTCTAATATAGTGGGAAAATTTTATGTTTTTTAGTAATGAATTATAGCAATATATCTTCCTTGTAACTTCTCTTTATTTTCTTACACCATAATTTGATTTACGTTTAGGTTGTGTCCCCATTCTCAAAACCTGCACAATACATAATTGTATATGCACTAAACATATTTTTTATTATTTAAGCTAAAATTCATTTTTTAAAGAATATATATATATATATATATATATATATATATATATATATATATACCGTTAAATAATATAATTTTTAGTTTATAAATTAAATATCACTTACGTATATTTCTCAATCATAGGATTGAATGTCTTGTATTTACATATTATAAGATAATAATCATATCTCATTTTTTTAAATCACTATTTTATATACATTAATTCATACTTCTCCTGTTACTTAAATGGACTGAACCTGTAAGACTTTGCCTTTTGGGATATATTTTATATATCAATAGATTAGATTGATAGCTTGTTGATTATATATATATAACTCCGCCAGTGAGTGTATTGTTGCTATCCCTAGTGATGCTAGGTGAACCACTGGATAAAGGAGGAGGGTTGAGCGTGAGGGATAGGCGACACCACCTCTATAAAAATGGTAAAGCCCAGAATCTACCGGAAAAGAATGGTGAAGGTTAAAAATACAAAGATATTCCCTAGAGGGACCTTTTCTAATACGAGGGGGGGGGGGTCCCAACCAACACAAAGTCTTGAAAAAGATTAAAAGAAGAAAGAGGAAAGGGGGAAGAAGAGGAGGAATAATAAGAGATACGAGATTAATATAGGTACCTGAAATGTTCAGAGTATATTAAAACCAGGGGGAAGCAGAACATTGGAAACTATGCTGGAGCAATATAAAGTAGATTTGGTGGCTCTACAGAAATCCGATGGGGTGAATCTGAAATGGTATCACTTGAAAAGTATATATTGATAAACAGCGGCTCTAAGGAGAACCAGAGAGGCACCGGGTTCATAATAAAGAAGAATATGCGACACACACTGCTAGGATACAACTGCATTGATGACAGAATCTGCAAAAGCAGATTGAAGGGGAGATTCTGCAATGTATCAATCATTAGCACACATGCTCCCCACTATCGGACAGCATAGCAGACATGAGACTACAAATGACAATGGCTTCCGAATTGTTGAGTTTGCTACCTCAAAAGATTTGAAGGTAATGACCACAATGTTCCTCCACAAAAATATCAACAAGGAAACATGGCTAAGCCCAGGTGACCGATCAAGAAGCCAGTTGGACCACATACTGGTGGATACAAGACACCGCTTGCACATAACAGATGCGAGAAGTTTCAGGGGAGCGGACGACTGCTCGGATCATTTCCTCGTTCTGGCAAAGTATAACCAACGCCTGGCACAGAGGAAGAGGACATTTGAGGAGCATGTTGAGATAGAGGGGCTGATGTAAGAATCAACTAGAAAGTGGTATAGAGAGAGACTCCAACACTGGTTTCAGGAATGGACTATGAAAGAACTTTGCGCGGAGGAAAGGTGGAAAAGATTAAAATAATTTATCAGGAATCGACACTCGAAGTTCTGGGAGAGAAAAATACTAGAAGAAGGAATCCATGGTTTGATGGGAATTGCCAAAAGGCCATACAAGAAAGGAATGAGGCCCGAATGAAGATGCTCCAAAGAAAAACCCGCAGTACATATGAGGCATATTCCGAAAAAAGAAGAAGTGCCAAAAGAATAATGCGAGATAAGAAAAGAGCACATGAGGCAAGAAAACTTGAGGAGATGCAAGAACATTTCCAGGCGCGAGAAAGCAGAAAGTTCTACAAGGGGGCTAAGTGGCTAAGACAGGGCTTTACCTAACAGACTAAAATGTATCTGGACAAATGCGGAAGCCTTCTCACAGAGGCTGTATTAATTAAATCTAGATGGCTCCAATACTTCGAGGAAATGCTAAATCCTGAATCAAGCAACTTACACCTCCACCAGATACAGCAATCAGACAATGATGAGGATATGGATGAGGAAATACCACCTGACTGAGACGAAATAGTGGATATAATTTTCCTCTTCTTCCAACAGTTTATAAGGTCCTGTTGGTGAAAATATGTAAGAGACTAGTGGTGAGGAGTGAACGACTGTGGGTCGAGTACCAGAGCGGTTTCCGCCCGGGACGGTCAACTATAGATCACCTATTCTTGATAAGACAAATGATGGAGAAGACTTATAAGTATAATATTGATTTACACCATCTCTTTATCGAATTCCGACAGGCATAGGAAAACTGTTATAGGCATTACAGTCACTAGAAATACCTAGCAAACTAATAAGATTGACAAAGATGACCCTGGAAAGGAAAAGCTGCAAGATTAAATCTAGAGTAGGTGTCTCAAATTGCTTTCGGGTCAACAGTGGGTTAAGACAGGGGGACCCATTATCACTTGTACTATTTAATCTCACCCTCAAAGTTGAAGGAATCTCCCTTATAAGGATGAATCCAGGTGGCACCATTTACAATGGCCTCACACAACACATTGCATATGCTGATGATGTCATTACAGGGAGAACCGAAGCAGCATTGGCTGGTGCTGTAGAAGAATTTAAAAGAGCAGCAAAAGATTTAGGGCTAAGAATAAATCGTGAAAAGGCAAAATATATGAAAACCTCTAGACAAACTGGGCAGAGAGGACAGATCGCTGAATTGGGAGATTATCGTGTTTCATAGCTGCAGCACATTCAAGTACCTGGGAGGAATAGTGATGGAGAGTAACAACTTAGAAGTTGAAATTAAATGCAGAATTGTAGCAGGAACCAGATGTCGATATGCCCTGCAAAAAGCTCTCCGATACAAAAGCCTATCTATGAAAGCAAAGCTAATTCTATACAAAACAGTAATTAGACCAGTGGCAATGTATGGCAGTGGACTCTGACCAAGGAAAACAGAAGAGCTCTCTTGGTTTGGGAGAGAAGAGTCCTGAAGAAGATCTTTGGAGCCGTCAAAGAAGAGCACAGGTGGAGAATTAGAAGCAACGCTGAAATAATGGAATTGTATGGGGAGCCTGATATCCTATGTGCTGTCAAGAAAGGCAGAATAAGATGGCTGGGACATGTTGAAAGAATGGAGCCCAGTAGACTGCCTAAAATGGTGCTAAATGGTGCACCTGGAGGGAAAAGGAAAAGGGCAGACCCAGTGGATTGACTGGTGCTACTGGTGGATGTGTTCTGGTTCCACTTCCTATTCTATTAAAAATGGTATAATAAAGAGAGAAAAAATAAAGTTTTTTTGAAGTCAGGGACAAAGTAAACAATTTAAACATTTCTATATAACATGATAGGGTCTCTTAAAAAAGAGAAGTGAAGAGAATTAGGTGAAGGAATAAAAAATGGTAAAAGACATTGATAATAGCAGAATTATTTTTAAAAATAAAATAAAATTTGGGGGAACTTTGTATAATTTATAAGAACTTCAATCCTTGGTTATGCCATCAAACTCGCTGAGATTCAAGTTGAAGTCAGCAGGAGAACATTAAGAGCCTTAAATAAGACTTTAGAAACAGCTGGAAACTTTTCGATTTAAAAAGAAAATAAGCTAATGATCTTGGAATTTTTTCGAATAAAAAAATTAAGGTGCCTCTAAAAAAAAAGGCATGACAATGGCTTTTTTAATCATGCAAATGAAATGGACATTTATGGAGTTATTTTTATAAATGATTTTGGTATACCTAGAAAGAGGAAATCTAAAAGTAATTTATTAAACGCTCAAGGTAGAAAGTTGTTAGAATATTTGGATAATAATGACATTATAATATTAAATGGAAGTATACATAATGATTTTAATGGAGAATAAACATTTATAGGTAAGTTAGAGTATTCAGTGATAGACAGTTGATACTTTTTTAGTGGACCCAGCCAATTTATTCTGATCACATGCCACTTTGCTTGTTTTATTCTGTAAATGAAGAATTCAATATTGAAAATTTTATACCCATATTGCCTAGACTTAATTTGTATTTGCAGGACAAATTAAAATACAAGAGTAAGATTGAAAAGACTTTGAGCGAGCAGTTAGAATCGGATGAGATTCAAGATTTATGTTGTGTGGTATCATTATTAGATAATCCTGTAAATCAAGTAAATGTAAAAGCAAGATAATGAATAAAAAATGTTTTTTCAATAGGTGTTCGATTGCTAGAACTAATTCTTTTAGGCCTTTAAAGCTATTCAGGGTTTCTAATACAAAACATGACTAACAAAAATATCTACAATTAAATAAGTCTTACAAATTAATATATAAAAATGCAAAAAAAATATTTGTTAAATGAAATAGATGAAATCAAAGAGGTCTAGGAATGCGGTGGACTTTGGATGGCTGTAAGAACTCTATTATATGACAGTAGAGGTACTACAGACAGATGAATAAAAATAAATGACTGGCTAGATCAATTTTTTTTTTTGGCATTGGATAAATCCATACAGCACTTTAGAGAACTCTATAATCGACCATGAAGTGATAACAGGATACAGTACACAGAACCTTTTATATTGGAGAGTTTTCTTGATGCACCTCTCTCTTTGGTTAAACTCAAGAAAAAGTAGAATTTTAAGTAGAATGAAATATACTAAAGCTGCAGGTATAGATCATATACCCTATAACCTTTTTAATATGCACCAAAATGTTTTTTTAAAGAAATATTATAACGGAACGAGTATTTTTCATAAATGTATAGGTTATGGAAATAGGTTTTGTAGGTACTGAAATCAGGCTCTAGCTCTGCCATAGAAGTGTTTGGGAGGTTCAGTAGGGAATTTTATGTATTGATTATGTTGGAGTTTTGGGAACACAACAACTTAAGCTTATAATATTGACAATAAATGTAAAAAAAAAGATATATACAATTTACACAGGAAATTAATCGAGTTCCACTGATATCATAGGGTTCTAATTTTATCGTACTAATATCTATTTGTTGAAGTTCATCAAATGTGAGAATTGTGTATACAATAGATTTATTGTTGATAGTATAGGTAGGATGATATTGAAGGAATATTTACATTGTCTTGGTATGTTAAAGGTATGCTTATATTTATAAATTCTTTATTTTTATTAAGTTTAATGATGTAAATAAACATTATTGGACTTTTTTGTTTCAATAATATCAAAAGCTAAGAATTGATGTAATATGGGAATGAGCTTGATCATGGGAGTTGTTCTTATTTCTACAGGTTCACTATTACTTAATTCTACATTTTTACCTTAATTTCTACATCTTTACAGTAGTGGTGAGAGTTGAATTTTATACAACCACCATTATAAAACGAATTTTTATGTCTGATAATGAGTTGTTCTTTTATTTTCAGAGTGATGATTGTATTGTTTTGTTTTACTGGATATGACAAGGTATAGTAAGATGGTTTAGGTAGTGTTTTTAAAGGAATCCTAATAAAAAAACAAAGCAGTCCTCAGTCTGGCCTAAAAAAGTAATACTCAGAACAGAAAGTAGCGCTAAGTAGCCAATTCTACGTTTTGTGTTATAGGTTCATTGAAGGGAATTTTAAGTCATTCTTATTCTTTGGTTGTTAATATCCTAGGATATTGCTTTGCTCAATAATCGTTTTTGTGACTTTGTGGATTTGTCACATAATCCATAGTCCATAATCATGGACAAGGTATTCTTCAATTTCGGGTGATTCTTTGAATATCTCATTAGGAATGCCGAAATTAATTTCTTTGGGGGCCATTTTAAGGTCTTGATTTAAGGAATTATTATACGCCATGATCGCCAGATCTAATTTGTCTTCCTTACTGTCTTCTTTATTTTCAATGTTTATCAATCTTAGTGTCTCTAACAAAGACTATCCCGCTCAATTTAATAGTCCTAAGGAATTAGGGTGATTAGGAGTGGTTAAGTGAAGTTCAATGTCCAGATATTTCATAAAATCTTTAAATAAATTATTGTCGAATTTCCTTCCATTATCACAAGATATCATTTTTGGATTGGGGAGTAAGCCAAATACTTTTTCATAGCTTTCATAATCTCCACTGCATTGTAAACAGTTGTATAATAAACAAATATCTTTTTTTGGAAAGGTGTCAACAATCAAATAAATATAATAATTACTCATATGTAGGGTGTCCATCAGTTAGTAAAAGGTCTTTCTGGTGTTGGTGTAATTTGGAATTGTTTTTTAATTGATCAATCATATTTATCTTTGCCACATACATCACATTAGTTCATGATCTCTGTGATATGATCCTTCATATTAGGCCCATAGTATCTGGTTTTCAATGCTAAGTAAGTCTCATTAACGCCTCTATGGCATGTTTTGGCTATGTGATAATCCAATATAATATTATTGATTTTTGGTCATTTTTATCTTCTACGTCTGGTACTAATTTGGTGTAGCGTTTGATCCTGTTGGTGGGAATTTTTCTCTGATGAGAGAACCCACTTTATTAAAGAGTGCATCATACCAGTTATTTACACTTTCAATGCAATCTAATTATGGTTAATAATATACGCCATATGTCAGGTTTGGTTTGAAAATTTAGATCAATTTTGACTCTATTCCTTGATCATTCTTATGATAAGGCCAAGTGAATTTGATTGTAAATCTGTGTTTATCATCAAACAATATCTCTATTTTAATTTCTAAGAGTCCCTTTGTTATTGTTTTTTTTAAATTTTTATCATCTACTAATTAAATTATGTTATCCTATATTCTTTTGAATGTTGAGTTGCAAGGGAGGATGCACGGTTTGGGACTAATTCTGGGGTATCGTTTTCTACTTCAAAGCCCATTTCTTGCAAGAGGTCAACAATTTCTTGAGAAGGGTTCAATGGAGATGTTTCAGTATAGAAAAAAACAAATTCTGGTTATTCAGAGTCTCTTATCTATGAGATAGCGGGACAGGTTGTCAGCGACTTTGTTCGCTTTCCCTTCCATACATTTCATATCATATTCAAAATATTCTAGTAATAAATTCCAACTGATTAACTAAGTGTTTCGGTGTTTTGTAGGTCTTTTGGTATTCCAGGGGCTAGTGTTTCGAATGTATATAAAATTTTCTACCATATAGATATGGACGGAAGTGATTGCAGGCCAAATTATTGCCAAACACTCCTTTTCTGTTGTCAAGTAGGTTTGTTCAGCCTTATTTAAAGTTCTTGATGTATAACACACTGGCAATTCTTTCTTTTGAGCTAGAACAGCACCAATCGCGTAGTTGGACACGTCCGTAGTAAGGAAAAAGTCTTCATTTAAATCAGGAATTTTTAGAATGGGGTTATTACATACAAGTTGTTTTAATTTTTCAAAAGCACCTTTATATAAATCTGGCTGGATATCTTTTTGTTCCTTCCTAGATTTTCTCCTATACTTAAAAAATTGTTTATCTTAACAGGTATTTCAATGTTACTAAAGTTTTCTATGTAATTACCCTTATTTAGATATAAACTTCTTCTTGGGATTAACATTGTTGCTTGCAATAAAAGTTTTGTTTGCATCTTCATTATCTTTAACTCTGTTATATGGCTTGTTAATTTTTATGTTATTCATTTTATTTATTTTATTTTCTAATTTTTCACAATAAATTTTAAATATTTCCTTCTTTTTATTTATAATGAATTCTCCCCTTCTTCCCTTAGATAACAATTTTTTTAAAAAGCTAATTAAAAAAGTATGGGCAAAAAATTATAATAAAATAAAAGGAAATATAAATAATGAAAAAATAGAACATAAAAATAATGTCAGTAAGTTTTATAAATGCATACATCAAAAAAGGAGAAAATATCAAAAATCTTATGAAGATTATGATGTAGGTGAATATAAATTAAGTTTTAAGCCGACAAATAAAGTGGGCAACATATACAGCAATATGAAAGATAAAATAAATGTTAAAAACCAATCCGAAGTAGTCTATAAAATACCTTATTTGGATTGCCCAGCAATATACATTGGTGAAACAAAGCAATATGTTTCTGACCGGATGTACCAACATAAAAATGATGTGAAAAATATAGAAAAAAATTACAAAAAAACAGGTCTAGTGGAACATGTAAATAATGTGTAATTAATATTTTCAAATTGTTTATTTAAGTAACAGTGAAGTTACATGTTGGAGGGGATAAGGGGACTGGTAAAATAATCCATTTGACTGTGATGCTTACATAAAGAGGCTATAGTTTTTAACTAGTAAAAAGATTTTTAATTTTTGACAAGGGTACTCAGCCTATTTTATTTTATTTGAAAAATTGTGGTCACAGGTGGGTAGAACATATTTCATCACTTAATTGTTTTTAATTTGATTTGTTAAGTTCAAAAGTATTGAAATTCTAAATTTTAGGTGTTCTTCTTGAAAATGGGTTAGTGCCAAAACGTAGAACCGAATATTGTAAAAGTGTGAGGTTAATAAAGGATCAAAATTTTAAAAAAAAACTTGACTACTATCGGCTTAGCCTCAAGACAAATAAAGAATTATTATATGCAATGAAGTTTGATTGAAGGAGATGCTTTTTTTGAAAGAATAGTTACCAGCGACGAGGTCTGGATCCATCACTACGACCCTGAGACCAAAAGGCAGAGTATGGAGTGGAAATACGCTAGCTCTCCAGTTCGCATAAAATTCAAGGTTCAACCTTCCGCCAGTAAAGTGATGCTGACCATCTTTTGGGACTCAAAGTCCCAATTTTATTGCGATTTCCTTGAAGATCAGCAAACTATCAATAGCCAATACTCTGTGAGATGCTAGAACACGAAGTTAGACCAGCTATCAGGAGCAAACGACGTGGACTCTTGTCAAAAGGAGTCATTCTTCAGCACGATAACGCCTGCCCTCATACAGCCCAGCTAACCCGTGATAAGCTTCAAGAATTGGGTTGAGAGGTCCTACCTCATCCTGCCTACAGTCCCGACCTCGCCCCATCTGATTTTTACCTGTTTGGACCACTCAAAGACGCCCTACGTGGAAAAAGATTTGCTAACAATGAGGAAGTTAAGGAAGCGGTGCAAAAGTGGCTTCGGGGTAAATCGAAAGAATTCTTCCCCAAGGGAATTAGGAAGATGCAAGAAAGATGGGACAAGTGCAGAACTGTGGGGGGTGATTATGTAGAAAAATAGCCTTAATTTTGAAAGACTGAAATAAACCGTTTTTGAGCTATAGCCATTTGTCTCTTTACTTATTGAATGACCCTTGTATGTGCTGAAGTTTGAATCTATGATGTTGATACCAAGGGAAATGAGGTGATTCTTAAATGACAACAGCATATTGTATTAGTTCCTTCTTTAAACTTGGTTTGTCAAATATATTTTTTACTTTTAGCTATTTTTTTTCTAAGCATTGGATTTTTGTTGCATTGGATCTTTTCATCTCTACTTAGTAAAAAGTAGACATGGAAAGATACGAAGTACTATATTGTTACAAGCCTTTGAAAAAAGACAAGAATTCTGTAAAAGATAAAAAAATACTAAGAAATGAGACAAAATGAATGTAATATTTGTTTCCAGAACTAGACAATGTTTCAAAGATTTCTGACAAGGATAGGAAAGAAATCAGTTTGATGAAATAGGCTTATTGCGATTTCCTTGAAGATCAGCAAACTATCAATAGCCAATACTCTGTGAGATGCTAGAACACGAAGTTAGACCAGCTATCAGGAGCAAACGACGTGGACTCTTGTCAAAAGGAGTCATTCTTCAGCACGATAACGCCTGCCCTCATACAGCCCAGCTAACCCGTGATAAGCTTCAAGAATTGGGTTGAGAGGTCCTACCTCATCCTGCCTACAGTCCCGACCTCGCCCCATCTGATTTTTACCTGTTTGGACCACTCAAAGACGCCCTACGTGGAAAAAGATTTGCTAACAATGAGGAAGTTAAGGAAGCGGTGCAAAAGTGGCTTCGGGGTAAATCGAAAGAATTCTTCCCCAAGGGAATTAGGAAGATGCAAGAAAGATGGGACAAGTGCAGAACTGTGGGGGGTGATTATGTAGAAAAATAGCCTTAATTTTGAAAGACTGAAATAAACCGTTTTTGAGCTATAGCCATTTGTCTCTTTACTTATTGAATGACCCTTGTATGTGCTGAAGTTTGAATCTATGATGTTGATACCAAGGGAAATGAGGTGATTCTTAAATGACAACAGCATATTGTATTAGTTCCTTCTTTAAACTTGGTTTGTCAAATATATTTTTTACTTTTAGCTATTTTTTTTCTAAGCATTGGATTTTTGTTGCATTGGATCTTTTCATCTCTACTTAGTAAAAAGTAGACATGGAAAGATACGAAGTACTATATTGTTACAAGCCTTTGAAAAAAGACAAGAATTCTGTAAAAGATAAAAAAATACTAAGAAATGAGACAAAATGAATGTAATATTTGTTTCCAGAACTAGACAATGTTTCAAAGATTTCTGACAAGGATAGGAAAGAAATCAGTTTGATGAAATAGGCTTATTGCGATTTCCTTGAAGATCAGCAAACTATCAATAGCCAATACTCTGTGAGATGCTAGAACACGAAGTTAGACCAGCTATCAGGAGCAAACGACGTGGACTCTTGTCAAAAGGAGTCATTCTTCAGCACGATAACGCCTGCCCTCATACAGCCCAGCTAACCCGTGATAAGCTTCAAGAATTGGGTTGAGAGGTCCTACCTCATCCTGCCTACAGTCCCGACCTCGCCCCATCTGATTTTTACCTGTTTGGACCACTCAAAGACGCCCTACGTGGAAAAAGATTTGCTAACAATGAGGAAGTTAAGGAAGCGGTGCAAAAGTGGCTTCGGGGTAAATCGAAAGAATTCTTCCCCAAGGGAATTAGGAAGATGCAAGAAAGATGGGACAAGTGCAGAACTGTGGGGGGTGATTATGTAGAAAAATAGCCTTAATTTTGAAAGACTGAAATAAACCGTTTTTGAGCTATAGCCATTTGTCTCTTTACTTATTGAATGACCCTTGTATGTGCTGAAGTTTGAATCTATGATGTTGATACCAAGGGAAATGAGGTGATTCTTAAATGACAACAGCATATTGTATTAGTTCCTTCTTTAAACTTGGTTTGTCAAATATATTTTTTACTTTTAGCTATTTTTTTTCTAAGCATTGGATTTTTGTTGCATTGGATCTTTTCATCTCTACTTAGTAAAAAGTAGACATGGAAAGATACGAAGTACTATATTGTTACAAGCCTTTGAAAAAAGACAAGAATTCTGTAAAAGATAAAAAAATACTAAGAAATGAGACAAAATGAATGTAATATTTGTTTCCAGAACTAGACAATGTTTCAAAGATTTCTGACAAGGATAGGAAAGAAATCAGTTTGATGAAATAGGCTTATTGCGATTTCCTTGAAGATCAGCAAACTATCAATAGCCAATACTCTGTGAGATGCTAGAACACGAAGTTAGACCAGCTATCAGGAGCAAACGACGTGGACTCTTGTCAAAAGGAGTCATTCTTCAGCACGATAACGCCTGCCCTCATACAGCCCAGCTAACCCGTGATAAGCTTCAAGAATTGGGTTGAGAGGTCCTACCTCATCCTGCCTACAGTCCCGACCTCGC
Source organism: Aelia acuminata (assembly GCA_911387785.2). NCBI lineage: Eukaryota > Metazoa > Arthropoda > Insecta > Hemiptera > Pentatomidae > Aelia > Aelia acuminata. The sequence goes on from OU426980.1 coordinate 17,467,407, forward strand.
CCCATCTGATTTTTACCTGTTTGGACCACTCAAAGACGCCCTACGTGGAAAAAGATTTGCTAACAATGAGGAAGTTAAGGAAGCGGTGCAAAAGTGGCTTCGGGGTAAATCGAAAGAATTCTTCCCCAAGGGAATTAGGAAGATGCAAGAAAGATGGGACAAGTGCAGAACTGTGGGGGGTGATTATGTAGAAAAATAGCCTTAATTTTGAAAGACTGAAATAAACCGTTTTTGAGCTATAGCCATTTGTCTCTTTACTTATTGAATGACCCTTGTATGTGCTGAAGTTTGAATCTATGATGTTGATACCAAGGGAAATGAGGTGATTCTTAAATGACAACAGCATATTGTATTAGTTCCTTCTTTAAACTTGGTTTGTCAAATATATTTTTTACTTTTAGCTATTTTTTTTCTAAGCATTGGATTTTTGTTGCATTGGATCTTTTCATCTCTACTTAGTAAAAAGTAGACATGGAAAGATACGAAGTACTATATTGTTACAAGCCTTTGAAAAAAGACAAGAATTCTGTAAAAGATAAAAAAATACTAAGAAATGAGACAAAATGAATGTAATATTTGTTTCCAGAACTAGACAATGTTTCAAAGATTTCTGACAAGGATAGGAAAGAAATCAGTTTGATGAAATAGGCTACAGTTTGAGAAGCTTAATAGCTAATGGTTTTTTTCCATCCACCAACAAAACACAGATTTTTCAATAATTATTTTAAGCATGAACCCATTGCTGCCCCATCATATTTTTTATAACACTTATTAATGACAAATTTATCAACTCTACTGATTTTTTTCAGATCTTTAAAGAGAAATTTTTGGAATTTGGTAATTTTTTTTAGTCTACAGGAAGGTATCCTATGTACCAAATGTCATTAAAATTTGAGATGGTGAAGGAAAAAAGAGTGTAGATGTGAGACAAAATGACCCCTACGTATCTAGGGGTTAAGTTAGACTCAAGACTCACTTTGAAACCGCATATCTTGTGGTCTATTCTCAAGGGAATGATAACTGTCGGTATGAAGAAAATAGCTGGGCCTAACTGGGGTACTGTCTTGAGAACACTGAGGTCACTATACACTCTTATCTTAGATACCATCTTAGATTATACCATCTTAGAGTAAGCTAATAATATCTTGCGGACTGCTACTACCTTGAATTTCCAAAATGTTTCTACTGTGTGAAATCCGGGGCCAAAGCTTATCACAGGAACAATGAAATCCACACATATTAGAGGTTCTTAATAAATCACTTAAATAGAAGACATGAGAGATCTAATACTCCTACATCTAGACACAAAAGCCAAATCTTCTCTGAAACATACTTTCAGAAAAGGATACTAATATAACACAAGTATAATAAAATGCCAAAGCCTTCTCCAGGTCACATCAAAGATGGTGACTGAAACTCACGAAAAACACGTGACCCTACGGTGGAGAACAACCCTCTTTGGTTTGAATCTCCGAAACCACAAAAATTCCTCACCATACCTGGTATCAAGGTAAGAACACGCCTACTGAAAATATGGAATTCCTACCTCCTAAGCGTATAAACACCGTGTACCCTAAAGAGAATGGATCCGTATGTATTCTGATGGATCGGCCACAAATAGAAGGGTCTGTTATCCATCTGCAATTCCCTACTGGAAACATTATTGAGAAGGCATGACAACTGCCTTCTAGGGCTACGAATTATCAGGCTGTAAAATAAGTCATCTGTGAAGCTTCAAGACTACTTAGATCACCGAAAAAACTGGAATATTTATTAAAATTTAAATTAAAAACAATTGATTGTTGAGAAAATGTTTTGTTTTTGATCGGTAGGTGTGAAGGAGGAGGAAGGATGGAGAGTAAATAAGGACGTTCAAAGAACTAATTATCAACAAAGGGCAGTACCATATTTAAAATAACTACCAAACTGATTTAAATTAGTATTGTCCTATTTCCACCTAGTGTTGATGAGCTTTTTCCAGCGGTATGAGATCAAGGGTTTCTATTTCAACATAATAAGCAGTAAAAAAAAAATTAGAAATAGTATCATACCAATATGTTTTTAAACATATTTTCATTATTTTATTATAGCCTAACCTAAAACCTGTAGTTATTTTTCACTGATGATGGATTGAAATGAATTAGATTTTGTCACAGTATGGTAGAAATGTTAATTAATGGAATTTCAGACTATACAGGATAAAAAAAAAAAAAAATTCACAATAACAATTATTTCACATTCCACTTCACTTATAGCAGTTGAAGTGGAATAGAGAAGAACAAATCTGCAGTCAGTGACTGCCCTATGACATGTACCGACATTTTCGAAAGAAACGCCTTATTAATAGTTTATAAATACCTTAGGAATAAATAATGAAAATAAATTAATTCATCTTATTTATAAAAAAAAAAAAAAAAAAAAAAAAAAAAAAAAAAAAAAAAACATCAATTTTTATTATTTATAACATAATCATTGCAAAAAGATGGGAAAAGTTGATCAACTTGACAAACAACATTTCGAAAATAATATTAAAGAACATTAAAGAACATTTCAATATAATAACAAAAAAAAAAATGAAAATTTATTAAAATTGTTAACTAAAAGAACAAAAATGAAAACAAACTAAGTAACTAGAAATGAACCACTGGAAAAAATTTATAACAACATAATGTTTGAAATATAAAGAATATAAGATTTTGACAAAATATAAAGCGTGGTCACATGAAATATGATCACGTATATGAAAGATTATCACAGCAGCCACTAATGACAAGAACATTTAATTTTATTAATAGCTTAATCAAATAAAAATAAATTTATAAATAGGTATCATTGGCAGTATTAAAATCATCTTCTATAAAGTACAAAATATCACATTTATGCTATCACAGTTTGATCCTATGTAATATTACACAATTCAGTTATGTAATATTATTTAAATACCACAGCAAGAAACAATGCCTAATCATAAAGAAAGTATGAGTACTGAAAAGTATCTTAATAATGAGGAGTTGAGGAAGTTAAGATTAATCTCCACTAGGAGTAGCAGTGCTCCGCATGTAGAATAACAGGTAAGCTGCATTACTCTGAAAATTAACATTACCAAATATATAGTTTGAGTTTAATTATTACCACATTAACCCTTTAATGGCTCTGGACGATATATCTCGAGAAAAAAAAGACAGACCCCACAAGTGGACGAGATTACTGGGGACAGGCGGCCCTGTCCCCAATAGTGAACAACGTTATATCTCGCAACTGATTTCTCACTTATTTAACGTCCCCACTTCACACGAGATAAGAGACAGAGGCAAATCCTAGCGGATCCTCTGAGACTTAATAAGTACATCTAGGGGCCACGAGGTTGCAGGGGTGTCTCTATTAGGGAAATATTCATTTCGAGTTATAGACACTCTGAGCGATAGTCCTCTGCTTTCATCTATCTGTTATTTGGCGATATTCACTGTTTTATTTCGTTAATATTTCACTAGTTTTGGTGTTGCTTTCATCATGTCACGAAAGTTGTTTACGGAGCAGAAATAAAATCATTATAATCTCTTTCATTATTACCTTCATAAATCTCGAAATCTTTCATTACAGTCGATAATCTAGTATTTTAATTTATTGAAATAATGATAAAGGTATTATAGAATCATAAAAAGTAAATAAAACTAATAAGAAATAGTCGGAAAAGGTAATGAAGAATTGAAGAAGTTTAGGCAGTCAGCGGTGGATAGTGGCCTACACGCCTTAGCTTGGGGAGGGTAAAAGCCGGCAAACCCGCTTAGTTTCTCTGTGCAAATTTCGTCCAGAGTCCTTAGCTGCTAAAGGGTTAATTAAAGGCTTAAAATTATTTAAAAAATACTTTTATGCACAAATAAGAAATTCAGTTTACAGAAAAACATAAAGATGAAAGTTTTGGAGTGAAAGGATGAAGTAATGAATGGTTCTTAATGATCCAATGCTGGAGGTGATTCTAGACATGATTAACTAAATACAGTTCATTTGATGAATGGTTCTGAATTCCTGATTCTGAAAAGAAAAGGTGTTTAGGCCTAAATTTATGTTTTCATAAGGGGTCACGTTTTATTTAATAAGTAAGGACTGTTGAAAGCTTTTCAAGATACTTGTAATCAAATTCTAAATGCACCATTATAAAATAGATAAATTTTCTTTGAAATATTATGTAGTTGGCTGACTTCAGATTAAAAAAAAAAAAATAGCTGGAAACTTTGGAAACTTTAAACAATTGCAATTATGAAATTATATTAGACAATCCACCACTCCAATACAGTGTAGGTGACTCTAGATAATCTTTTTCAGTCAGCATTATGAACTCGGTAACTGCTTCTTGTTTATATACATATACAAACATACATACATATATATATACAGTAGATTCACTTAAAAACATCTCACAGTAATTTTCCCATCCCTTCCCACTTAAAGTCTGGCTCGGGCCGATGACATGTAAGCATCGACTCCACGTCAGTTTTGTCTCTAGTTGGGTATTTTCTGCCCGAATGCGGTCAGATTTTGTGCCGGGCTGAAACTAAAAGTTGTTGAGTGATCTACAGAGTTTGATGAAAATCGGTCAAGGATCGTTGCTGGGGGAAAAATAAAAAGAATAGGGCCTGCAGGCGAAACGAGGCTGCCTTATCTCGCTGCAGCCCCCCACCACCGCCGGCCAGGACTGTCACAGCTTCTCAGGACGTATGTACTATCATTGTCACCGTATATAATAATCACATAAATATCAGCGTAAGAGCTAGACTTCTTCTTTTTACCATTTTATTTGAATGATGCCGCGCCCGCAAATAGTACTCTGAGACATTGATCGACTGTGCGGTGCGGCTTTTTTTTTTTTTTTTTTTTTTTTTTTTTTTGTGGAGGCACACATATGATACTATATATATATATATATATATATATATATATATACACACATATATACATTAGAACCTCCATTATCGGGGGTAATGATGGGTATGGGGGTACACGGATAAATAAAAAATACATATATCGAAAACCCCGGCGAATTAAAACATTTTATTGACTTAATGTGATAGAAAAAAATGTTAAAAATTTCACTTGTAAGGTATAATCATTTATTAACAAACGAGCGTTTTATATAAATTAAATTATAATATACAAAAATAACAAAATAAGTAAATGTATGTTTTTATATATTATAGGCCGACGACGATACGAAGTCGAAAATGTCTTTTTTCTTCCTTAAAAATCCCGTACAATTTGTTCACCGATTCCTAGTTCAGCGGACAACTTTTTAACACTTTCACCCTTTTCTAATCTGTTTACAATATTTAATTTCTCTTTAAGCGTTAAAACGACACGTTTTCTTTTTTCCGACATTTTGCTACTTCGCAACTGTTAATGTATTCACAACTGACAATATTTTGTTTTGTAACCAAACAGGCCAGAGTAGAAGTTTCCTTGAAAGACTTGAAAACAATACCGTTCCTAGATTATGAATTGGAGTATTAGAAACCGGAAACATCACATAATACAATACTCGCATTCTGTGTTTTTTGATATTGTTTTATTTCATAATAGGTAGTTAACCATTGTGTAATCGTTAAATATTTACGTTTACATTTTTTTTTAATATTATACATACAAAAAATGGCATACAAATTAAAAAAAGCTTATTAAAAAAAAAATTGGCTCTTCCGCACCCCGGTTAATCGAGGTCCGGATAATGGAGGTCCTACTGTATATATATATATATATATATATATATATATATATTCATAGTACAACTTGAGTTCATTTTTGACTTGGGTTTTATACCGACTTTTTATAATTTCTCTTTTTATAAGTTTTAATTAATTAATTTATAAATATTTTAATTAACATAACTACCTGAAATTTTTTATCAATAATCTTATTTACTATACTTAATCTTAACATATTTAATTAATTCTAACTTATTGTTTATAAACCAATCCATATATTTTTAACCTTAGTATTTATTTATTTTTAGTCTTAACTTATTATTAATGAACATATATTTTATTTGTTAGTAATGCTGTTTTTTTTTTTTAAATTATCGCATATTTTTTTAAAGCTATTTTATAACTTTTTTATCCATTTTAATCAATATAGGTATATCAATCAATATATTATTTATTTATTCTTTTATTTTTTTTTATTTTCATATTTCTGAAATATCAATTTAATAAGTATATATTCTTGCTTATTTCATTGATAGTAACATATTTAATTAATTTATTGAGTTTTAACCCATTTTTATAAATCATTTTTTTTTTTTTTCTTTTTTAAACCAATGTATATATTTCTAACCATATTATTTATTTTTTAGCCATAACTTATTAATGTACATATATTTTATCTGTTATTGTTGTTTGTTTTTTTAATTAAATTATCACATATTTTTTAGCTATTTATAAATTTTAATCAATATATCTATATCGATAATAAACAATTTGTTATTCACTCCACTTAAATGTTTGATCCATGCAAGGTCTGCTAAATCTATTTTAAAAATAAAAAGATATGGATCATAAAGAAAGTAATGTTAGAAAAGTGGAAATAGGTCAAAGAGTATAGGTTGTGAGATCGGGAGGACCCATTCAAGAAGCAGAACTTGCCTCCTTTATGTCTGTGGCTGCGGTGGGAGGCAGCGAAAAAATATTTGTCAAAGTAGAATGGCAGGAAAAAGAAGGCCCAGGTATTAGGCAAAACTGTGCCCATCAAAGACGCTTTGCCAATGAAGCCAAAGCCCTTGCAGAGGACCATGACAGCCAACAATGAATGAAACAAATGAAATGATGCAAAATCAAACAAACATAGCTGCGTCAGGGTCTAATGACAAAGTGTGTACCATCTACGGTCTATGTTTTAAGGGCGATAGAGGTCTCAGAACCCATTTAGCCAAGAAACATCCCAGGGAGGCAAATAATGCAAAACTGAGGGGTCTCTTTGGCAACAAAATAAAAGATAACATTGGAGAGGATAAGGATGAGGATATCAAACAACAGATAAAAAGGTGGTCGGCTGCCTTCGAAGAACTCATAAAGGGTAACCATATCAAGACTGAGGATTTTGATGAAGCAGTGGGCAGTTTTTTGAACTTTCTCAAAAATATTAACACCCAACTGCCCGGCCCATAGTGTGGCATAAAATTATACGATTTTATACAGGATATAAACTTATACGATTTTATATAAGATATAAAATTATGCCCTGCTATAAAATTTTACAATATTAGAAAAAAAAAAAACTGATATAACTAGCAAGGGTGCTGGGAAAACATCGAATCCTCAGCGAGCAAATAAGAAAGATAGGAGTCGTCAGCAAGAGCAGTACCAATATGAGGTGGCCCAATACAACTAATATAACTGGTGCAAAACAAAAAAGTGGTGCAAAACGTAGTGAATGTCGACGCTTCCAAACAATGCCCTTTGATGAAGATAGCCGATATAGAAAGCCACTTCAGAAGCCTCTCTGAGAGAGAAAATCTCTGCAAACGTGCGGATTATGAGAAAAATGCTCCAGTGCCAAATTTAATGTCAATAGACATCAAAACAGTAAAGAAATCAATTAAATCCATATCATTGGACACATCACCAGGGCCTGATGGAGCCTTGATCCGCACGATAAAATATTTTGATGTATCCCATATTATTTAGACAATTGCGGAGATAATGCTGAAGGTGACACATGTACTGGAACCTCTTTGTCAAGGGCGCACAATACTGGTCTATAAAGGGACAGGGGGATTTGAAAACCTCTCTTCCTGGAGACCAATTACAATATATTCAATTGTGCGCCGGATCATAGAGAAGGTTCAGGATCAGGAATTGAGAAAGCAAATCACCTTCAGCAAAAATCAGAGAGGCTTCATTAAAGGCTTACTGGGAGCACATGTCAGCGCGAGGATCATCTACGTGATCATAAAAGATGCAAAACAAAGGAAAAATGATTGCGTGGTGGTATTCCTTGATGTCGTCGGCGCTTTTGACAACATTGGCCATAATCACATAGTCAGCTCGCTGGAGGCCAGAGGGGTATCACCAGACCTCAGAATTGCGATGGCAGCTCTACTGCGCACTAGGAGTACACTCGACCAGCCAGATCAGTGTGCTTAGAGGAGTGCCTCAGGGAGGAGCCTTGTCGCCTTTGCTGTACAACCTGGCCATAGATCACCTCTACTGCGACCTGTGTGACCGAGATTTCTCCGATAAGTTTGGCTATAAATTAAGTGACCAAATAAGTGTGGTCCTCAAAGGATTTGCGGACCACCAGGCAGTCTTAGCGCGCGACAAGGGTGCGGCAGAGAGAATTATCAACAGCACTTAGAGGATACTAGCAGAGATCGGTCTGGCTATAAATCCGCTTAAAAGCATTGGTATTATCATTGATAAAAGAGCGCTGCTACCGTTGACATTCACCCTGGAGGACGGAGGCTGCATCCAGACTTTAAAAATGAATGAAAGAATAAAATACTTGGGATGCTCGTTCCCGGGGGAGCTGGTCTTTAACGATGAGGCTGTGACAAAGATAACTGTGAACCTAGACAAATTGGTGAGCTCTAGTTTTCTCAAACCTGAGCAGAAGGTCAATGTTTTTATTCAGTATGTGTTCCCGGGACTTCCCTATCCTTACCAGACCGCGCCCCTTACAAAGATATGCCCTGATATATTGGAAGGATAGATACTAACATTCGGAGGAGTATCAAAGCCATTATCAGGCTAGCGGCCAACACCTCTACAGCGATGCACGAAGAAGATTGAGGACTGGGATTGATCCGTTGCCAATGGGAGGCTCCTCTACAGCATTGGTCCATTGCTCAGCGGCTATCAAATGTGCCGGATGCCCTGTTCCAGTCTATATTTAATTGCCAAGAAGAATTGCGGAAATGCGCCGATAGACTGGGTGTAGATCAAGGCTGCCGAAGCGTGAGAGCTCTACGACAGTCACTGCAGGAAAATTCCTTTGAAGAATGGGCCAATTGCAGATGGCAGGGGATTGGAGTTCGACATTTTAAAGAGACGCCGAAAGCGAACAGATTAATTTATGATAAACAGTTCCTATCGGAGTAAGAATTGTCGAATTCCTTGAAACTGAACAATAATTACGCACCTCTGCGTGGAGTCCCAGGTGTCAGAGGACAATCGAGAGAAGTTGGGTCCCTCTGTCATAAATGCTGCAGAGAGTCTGAAACACCAGCCCATGTGCTGCAAAAATGCCCCAACAACTCTCTCCTCATAACTCGCCGGCACCATAGGGTTAAGTATGAACTTACAAAACTCCTGAAAAAGTGGAACTTTGCCTGCTTTGACGAGGTCTACTGTATAGACACAGATGGATCCACGAGGTATGCAGACATTGTCACATTGCCCAAGACCGGGAAGAGCGCACTCTGATCCTGGATCCGACAGTTAGATATGATAACAATGACCTTGACCTGGCGGGTAAAGTAGAAAGGGAAAAGAGAGAGATCTACGAAAAGTGCATCCCTTTTCTTAAAGAGAAGTTCCGCGAGACCTTCGGTGAGAGAGAGTTCTCCGTTTTAGGGGTCTCTGGTTTGGATCTCGAGGAATGATCCCTAACAGAACAAGGAGTTTTCTAGAAGACCTAGGTGTCAAAATAAGAGAGATTGCGGTGTTGGCTGAAAATATAATCCTGGTCTCCCTGGGAATTATCCACCACCGTGTGTATGGTAATTGATTATACATAGTCATATATCAATTTCCATCATATATCAAATCTTTTTATTTATTTATATGTATGTTTATTTATCTATATGTTTATTTATTTATCTGTTTATTTTCATATTTATACATTTATTTATTAGATATAAGGTTTTCCTTGGTATATCTCTTTTTGTGGGGTTCTTTTCTCCAGCAGTCCGTATGTGTGCCTATTTCTAATGTGAGCGTTAAGAAAGGGAAGGAAAAGAAAAGAAGTAAGACAATGGAAAATAAGAAAGAAGAAGAATAAAATACAATAGAATAAATGGGAATGAGATAAAGATAAAAAAAAAAAAAAAAACATAATTGTAAAAGATATAGAAGGGGAAAAATATATATTATGATATTATAATTATAAAATGAAACGTAACAATGTATTTTATTTGTAAGTATAAATGTATTTAAATATTGATTGGTACGCTGTGTAATGTAGCAACCCATGTATTTGGGCAGCATTGCTTATTATTATTGAAATAAAGCATTTCTCCCTCCCCATGTATCCATCAATCTCTCGTTGATTGCCTTATTTTCCTCTTTCTGTACAGTATTATATGATATTTCAAAATCAGACCATATGCATCAAATGAACTTATTAGTAGGAAATTACGTCTGGAATCACCTCTCAGCGTTGGACCATTAAGAATTGTATCACTGTTTTGAAACCATGTTGAGGAAATTAAATTCAAAGTAGAAAATTGATAGTAATTCAACCTTTAAAACTAGGACGGATTTTGACTGGTATGGCCTGTAATCTCTGAATGACCTATCTCTATCCATCTGTCTATGTAAATTAAATTGATGTTTGATACTTACAAGTATGTCATCAGTCCTAATGCGGGTGACACTATCATCATCATAACAGAACCATTTCCTACTATTCTGTTTCTTACAGTAAGCTGTATCTAGAAACAATATTAGCAATTCTTATCAATAACATCTAATAAAACCAAAATGAGATGTAAAAATTAAATTGAATAAAACAAATTTAAAAATATATATCTTACAGTGGCCGCCGGACATTGTCCCATAGTGGTTAATGACTCCTATAAGATTATATTTTACATCATGTTCTGATGGATTCGTTACATATTTTGCCAATTTCAATCTTTTAATAGGAAAATCAACAAAGTAATCTATTTTGTCCCCTCCTTTGGTGTATGTAAAACGTTTTAATTGCAGTATTAAAATATTTGGTAGCTTCCAGAGGTCTAACTTTTTTGTAACACTCCGATGCATTTTACATGTTGGGCAGTACCTGTAAAAAAAATTTAAATATATGTATATTATATACAGGGTGGCCACGTGAAACATTTACATTTTAGAAATAAAAAAATATTTTTAATTTTTCAAGATACTATTTATTTAACTTTAGTTACACAGTTGTGGGTATACCCCATTTACTTTATGTAGAGAAAATGATGTCAGGAAGGTGACATCCTTCTTCCCTGAGGCAATTTTCTATTCTGTCCAGGAAGCTCCTCCAAGCTCATTCCAGTGTATCCTCAGTGAACAACGCCACCTCAGAAGGTATCGCCACTTCAAGTCATCTAAAGTACGGGGTTTCTGTCGATAAACTTAATCTTTTAAATGTCCCCAAAAATAAAAATCACACATGTTAAGGTCAGGAGATCGAGGAGGCCAGTGCACATCTCCAAATCTTGAAATCAGGTGACCTGGAAACAAGTTCCACAGCAGGTTCATTGAAATTCTGGCAGTATGAGCAGTTGCTCCATCTTGCTGAAACCACATGCCATCTTGCAAGTTTAGCCTGTGCAGTTGTGGGAGAAAAAACGTGTTGATCATATCCAAAATGTAAATGTTTCTCGTGGTCACCCTATATATATATATATATATATATATATATATATATATATATATATATATATAAAGATAATAGCCACTGAATAATTAAATGTTGGACGCGTCATAACTATTAGGTTGTTTAGAAAGTAATTTCAAGTTTTTTCCTTACCGAGGTTGCACTTGTATTTTTTCACAGCTAACTTCCTACTAAAGTCATATTATCCATTTATAGTAAGACGAAAGATATAGTAAGGTTTCGCTAGTGATGAAGCTCGACTGACTTTATGCAGTTGATTTCAGTTTGTACCCTTTCAAATATGGAAAGTGAAATCAGTATTTTTGGATGTTTTACTTTTTTTATCATCGAAATTGTAAAAATGTGGTTCAAGTGAGAAAAAATCACAGGATATGTAAGAAGATGTATAGACAGACTAAAATTGGTGAATTAAAAAATTCAGTAGTTGAAAATGCACCCTGTTCTGGAATGCCAGTTGAAGCTGATCAAGACGAAATAAAGCATTAATTGATACAAACTGGCTAGGAACAAATGGTGAGATTAAACTTATCAAATTTTAACCATTTGAAACTCCTATGTTTAAAGCTTTCAAAGCTTGAAATGTAGGTTTCTCACATTTTTAGGTGAAAAGTGTGAAGGAATGTCAGAAAGTTTTCTTTTTTTTTTAGTTTTCCAAAAGTTTGATTTTTTGCAATGTAGAAGAAAAAAAAAAATCTTCAATTGCAGGTCGGTTAATATAAAAGGGAAGATCAGCTCCATTAGGACATAAGCAAACTATCGGTAAGTAGTAGTATCCCCTGCTGCTACTGAATGTATTGAAGCTTCCTTCTTATGTAAATTTCTTCTCAATAGCCAGTAGATAATGAATAGTTCAAGTAGTGATTGGAGAAAACATTAATTTTAATTAAATTCCTTGAATTATGATTGGCCAATTCTTAAACCAACTCGATAAAATCTGCATGATACTTATTAGAAAACAACTTTTTTTAGCTCCTCCGTTTCCCCATTCAATCATGTAGTTATGGTTTTTATATTCAGCTCTAGGTATTGTCAACTATTTCTATTAGGAATTCTATTAGGAAGAAATAAAATCAAGAAAAAAAATATGAATATTTCTAATGTTTTTGCCATGAAATTAGTTAGTTGGATTCCTATGTCCTTAAACCCCTCAAAAAAATTACAGAACTGCCTACAGTTTTATTTATTAATGAAAAAAATAGAACTATATACAAAATGAAAACAAATGAAAATGAAAGTTTTTATAAACTATTAAAATACATACAATATTAAACACAGAGAAAGATGAATAAAACTGAAGGTTCAAGGTTAGGAAACTATGTATAATAAAACAATAAACTTATGTTTCACTTCAGCTTTAAAACACAAGTAGGAATGCTACAACATTCCTGGACAAATAACATTAAAAAATAAATCGATTGTAATATAAAAAAGGTATATTTTAAAACCAGTTAAAAATAATAGCCCCTGGCCATTACAGGCGGAGTCTACAAGGAAAGCTGATAAGCCAAAAGATTAACTATGGTACCTTGTTTGGGGTACCTATTAGTATAACATACTACAAGTATTGAACTTAGGGGTTGGTCCTACAAAAAATAAAATGTGATACAAAATACATTTTTTCTTATTGTTTTTCTGTTATCTTTAACTGTTAATGAAATATCCATCATAAATCAACAATTTTTGTAAAAAAAAGAAACTTTTTTCTCCGAACTTCTGTCTCTTTCGCAAGTGGTAATAAATGTATTTTAAATGGCTGGAAAAAATCCTCTTCAGAAATACATTCCAGAAATGTGTTCAATTTTGATTTAAATAAAAATTCATATTTGGGAGTTTTTGGAGATCCTGAAGACTAATCTGATTAGTTTTTCTTAAATCAAAGATATTTGGTCTACTTTACTTGAAGCGTAGTTTGGTTATTGTGATTTCTTACAAAGTTGGAATACTTTTCTGAGGACGATTTTTTCCCAGCTATTGAAAAAAACCTTTAATACTTCTCAGGATTCAATTTTACTGCATCTGTTAGAAGTTTACTTTTCCTCCAAAATATATAAAATAATTTGATATTATACTTCTGCATAAGGAATAAATTTTTAAAAATTCAAATGTTTTTATTTCTACCTCTTGTTCTAATTTATTTTTGGAGGTCAGATAAGCCATTTCGTGTAGATTACAAAGCCCTACATATCTGCTAAGTTATCTGTTGATCGGTGACCGTTTTTAAAGTTATAAATTTTTTTTTTATGATTGACATGAAATTTTCTCATTTGGGGGTTTTATGAGGAGTGGGAAAAAAATATCAACTTTATTCTTCTCTAAAAAAAAAAATAGATTACAAAGCCCTACATATCTGCTAAGTTATCTGTTGATCGGTGACCGTTTTTAAAGTTATAAATTTTTTTTTTATGATTGACATGAAAATTCTCATTTGGGGGTTTTATGAGGAGTGGGAAAAAAATATCAACTTTATTCTTCTCTAAAAAAAAAAAAAAAAATAATTAAATCCACTTCACTGTAACAATCAGTAAAAATTTGGTTTTAATATTCTACCGATACTCTGCAATAATCCTATGAATCGAGAAGTTACTAAAAAAAATTAGAAACAGACATTGAAAATTATACCCTGTGTTGGGTCTAAAAGCGAGAATAATGCATTTTGTATGTATGTAATGTGTCCCATTGATTCATCTGATAATTTATTATTGTAAAATAAAAAGTTAATATTTTTTTTTATCGTCTTAAAACCCTTGAATAATAATTTATAATGCAATTGGAAAACAAAAAGGTTTATTGGTTTTATTATTTTTATTCTTACTGATTACTAATTTGTACTGATAACTGAAGTGAAGTGCAAAATATTTTTAGAGAAGAATTGTGGTGATCCTCAAGACTAAACTGATTAGTTTTTTCTTAAATCAAATTTATTTTGCCTACTTTACTTGAAGTGTCTTTTGTGATTTCTTATACATTTTGATTAATTTAATATATCAGAGTGCACATAGGAATTCACTAAAGAACAAGTAATATATGTTTAAAAAGAAGATTTATTCTGATAAACACAAAGTGGCATTACCAGAAGAGACACCAGTCAAAGAGTGGCCATTACAACATGGCACTCACAAATATGAAAACTTAATGGCACATAATATTACCAAAACCTTTTTTTTTTTTCCTGGAAAAACAAATCGATTGATATATAATAACCCAGACATCTATTCAGACTAAAGAAAGTTTAAAAAATCATATAAAATGATTTTTTTCTCAGCTCCTAGGGAGCATTCAAAGCAGCCCTCAGATGGGGTCAAATAAATTTGTGACCTACAGTCTCCTAACAGCATTAGGTCAAAATCGGTGACTCATCAGTTGTGTGCTCCCCTTGTAATTGCTGGTTCCTACCTTAATGGCTTATTTCAGTAAAAATCTTAAAAACTCTATAACGTTGGAATAAATTCATAAAAACTGATGAGAAAAAATAAATAAATTATGAGGTTAATTTAGTTCTCTGAAACTATGTTTCTGTAGAATTTTATCTGGAAAGAGGAGCAGGAGAAAGAATTTTGGCAAAAAATGTGTTGCAAAAGGTTTGTTTTCTATATTTGTTCAAATAATACTGATTTAAGAAAATTTGTAAAATTAACAGTCACAGATTGCGAAAAAAAAAGTAGAGAATTTTGCCAGCTTTAAATTTGTATATATCTATATTTTCTGCAGGACCAATCCATATTAGGTTTTAGGCGAAAAACCAACTAAGGGGATTTCAACCCCTCCCTCCCCCATTAGTGCCACCTCTACGCTCACGGACCTTCAGTATGTTATACTACTAGGTACCCTAAACAATGTACTCAATCGGTTTTTCCGCTTATTGACTTTCCGGTTAGAATCATTCGTTGACTAGGCTTTAAAAAAGAAAAAAAAGGGTTAATCATAAAATCCTAAGGATAAAAATACTTTAAATATATAATTATTTAAAAAATACCATATATTTTCCGATTCTAATTTCTCATAAGATGTAAATAAATCAAAACAATCACTGATGTTCAACCTTCCTCTACATCTCAAATAGCCAGAATGGAAATCATTACTATAGTCAGGAGCACTTTCTGTGTAGTAAACTTGTTTCTCCTCGACTGACATTTGAACTAATAATACCTTCCGACTTAGAAGCTTTGAAGGATCTCCTAATTCAACCAATCCTGAAAATAAATAGCAAAAATTTTAAATGAATAAATTCATGATTGATGTAAATCAGTAGAAAACAGTTGTTAAAACATCGTTTGGCTTGCTGGGAAGAATACTGGTATCGAATTTAAAGATTTTTCATAGCTTGCCAGCATTGCAGTAGCACTAATTTTCTTTTCATTTTCCTTTTTCATTCTGTATTCTATATAGAACTAGACTTCTTTAAGTCATACTCCAGCTAAAGCTCCTTTGAGCTTTACTCAATATTATATTCTCGGACTTATACCACTATTCTTGCAAGCTTCCTTTTAACATTAAATTAATGTTAAAATTAAAACTAAAAAAAATAAACTTATTAGAAATCAACATGACAGTTCAGCAATGTATAATCTGGTCTAACCTAAATCCTCCATGGAACAAAATTGATTCAATATCAGAGGGTTTATATGGAAATTTTTAAATAGAATGAAAAAAAAAAAAAATGTCTTTAACAGCTCGGTAACTCCTAAGGTTTAATATAGGAAGCAGACCATTCTCACAATCCATAGATGAGTGTGGCAGAACAGAAAGGAAATATTTGGTGTAAGGAACAAACAATAAGTGAGGATTAAGGTATAGGGGAAAAGACACAATCTAACTATATATCTTTGAGTCAGATGAGCATGCCTCCCCCCCCTAATCAATACAGAAAGACGACCTCTTAGAGAGTGAGTCTGTCAAGGTACGTCTATTTATTTCTACCCTAATTTTACTATTTTTGTGTGGCTCCTGCGTACACACACTCTCTGACATTATGAAATTTATGTTTGCCTATTTCTACTGTTCCCCCATGCTCATGTTGTGTAGAACAGGAATGCATGTATTTTATCGATATACAATGTTAAGCCTCAAAGTCTCGTATTACTTCAAAAATTCACCTAATCATGCAGATTACATGCCAAATTTTCGCCTATTCAAGCATCTTCAGGGGGCTTCAAGGGTTCTATAAGCAAGATAGAAACAGACCATGACAGTGCCAATATTAACAAAAATTTCAGCATTTTAAACAAAAGTAGTACCATGAGCATTATGAATAAGTATATGGAATTATATAAAGAAAATTTCGTTGAAAATCTTACTTAATCGGACATTCCTAAAAATATTATTAACTTGCTCAGCCTTGGTGAAAATCTCTTTCCCATTACCATTAAAAGAAAATATTTATAACATAATTGCGGAAACCGAATGTATACTCAAATGCATTAATACTCCAGATAATCATAAAAACAGAGTAAGAAATAAGATTGCACAAAAAATTAATAATTTTTTATCTAAGAAAACTTATGAAAGAGACCCCATTGCCCGGCTTTTGAAGAAAGATTTTTTACACCTGAAGAAGCTAAAGAAAGATAACCCTAACCTATACATCGTAAAAGCAGACAAAACTAAACGTGTGATAGTAATGAAAAAAGAAGCATATGATCAAAAAATGATATCATTACTTGAAGATAACAATGTATATAAAGTATTGGTAAATGATTATAAGATTATAATTAAATTAGTACTGAAGTCTCACTTAAATGGAAGAAACACCATTAAGGCATCGAATACGTGGGCAGTGCCAGCATTAGCCTATTCATTTGGTGTACTGAAATGGACCAAAACAGATCTCAAAAGGTTAGATCGTCTTGTTAGAGTTCAGATGGTGCTTTCAAGAAAAAGGCATCCCAAATCCTCGATTTCAAGGTTATATCTTCCTAGGAAAATGGGAGGCCGTGGTCTGATGAACCTGTTAAGGCTATGCCGGGAGCAAGAAAATAATCTTCGTACTTATATTAGATGTCAAAACTCTAACATGCTATCAACTGTTGCTTCGCTGGATGCAGATTATACCGCTCTAAATCTACTAAATGCTGAAAATCCAAGCAATGACTCAGACTATGCTACCTTAAAAGAGGAATGGAAAAACAAACCACTACATGGACGTTTTTACCATTCATTAACAGACAGTGGTATAAATACTAAAGCATCTTTGACATGGCTAATAAATGGTCATTTATTTCCCGAAACTGAGGGATCCTTGCTGGCCATCCAAGATCAGGTGATAGCTACAAGAGCGTACCGAAAAAATATTTGTGGGGAGAATATAACTGATTTATGTAGACTGTGCAAACAGACTGCGGAGTCAATACAGCACGTCACTTCGGGGTGTGGAATACTTGCGGGTAAGGAGTACTTGCAGAGGCACAACAACGCAGCCAAGGTAGTGCATCAAGCCATAGCTGAGAAGATGGGGCTCATTGATTACTACTGCCCGTATTATAAGTACCGTCCGGAACCAATCATCTCCAGGCAAAGCGTCAAGATGTTCTGGGATCATCCCATGATCACGGATCACACTATACAAAACAATAGGCCTGATATTTTAATATTAGACAAAGGAAGGAAAATGGTGTCGATAATAGAGATTGGTGTTCCTTCGGACGATAATGTACATAAGGTAGTAATAGAAAAAAAAAGAAAATACGTAGAATTAGCGGAAGAAATGAAGAAACTTTATGGCTTAAAGGAAAGCCGCATTCTACCTTTGATAATATCAAGCAACGGCTTGATACCAGAAGAAACCCTGTCTTCATTGCAAGAGCTGGACCTTCCATCTGGAACGATGGTGAAAATGCAGGAGTCAGTATTGTTGGGCACTGCAAGAGTAGTCAGGAAATTTATGACAATCAAATAGATCGAAAGTTTTAAATATATTTACATAATTATTGGTTGACCTACTTTGGTCCCCAATAATTTTAACACCATGTAACATGTGAAACAAATAAATAATAATAATAATATATAAATAATATATATATATATATATATATATATATATATATATATATATATATATATTATCAAATTATCAAAACATGATACCTGAAAGATTGTAGATGCAGTTATCTTCATCATCAAATTCTAGCTTAACAGGTATGCTATTGACACTTGATTCAATGTCTAGTAGGTAAAGAGTTGGCACAAATAATGAAGAGGGACATTCACTGTCAGAAGAGGAATTGTTAGGATCTAAAATTAAATCGGAAGAATTAATAAAACAATCCCAAAAATGTCATTGTATTTTATTTTATTCCTATTATATTTAAGTAGCTCTGTTACAAACATGACCAGGTCCACTTGGACAAATTTCTATGGATTATACGAAATGTTATGGTTTTTACATGCAAATCCACAGAAACCCTTCCTCACTTTCTTGTAGTTAAGCACCATGGTTAAACTTGGAAATTTCGTCAATGTCTAAATATAGATACTGAGGTAGTATAGATTTAATCATAAGAGAAGCCAAGAATCTGTATTGGCCAATTTTGTATTAAAGTGAGTTATATCAATTTGTTTATACAATGTTTCTTGCTGCTCTGTTTTTTTGGTGTTTTTCTCATAGTAAAAATATTTTAGCAGTGATAACAGGGTGAAACCATTGATGGGATGGAAATCGGACTCAATTTATAGTAAAAATTGATCTGTGTATAAAACAAAACTACTCATTTTACATACTATCACATAAAAACTGCACAGAAGGAAAGACATAAGTAAAGCGTGCATAGCCATAAAGACAATTTAAAATAAAACTCAAAAGGAATTATTAGCCAATTTCTATATAAATAAAAATAATATATATATATATATATATATATATATATATATATATATATAAATAAAAATAAAAATATATGAGTCATAAATTAAAAAGAAAACTATGGTTATACTAAACACTTAGAGCGGAACATGCCCGTCTGAAACCTATGGTTGTCGAAACTTCTGCTAGGGACTTTCATGTCTCCTTTTGTGAGAGTCTTCAGTAAATATTCAAAGATAAGCAGTGAAGGGCACACAGCCCTTGCTGCCATTTCCCCCCCCCCCCACCACTAGTCATTGTCCCCTAGAATTGCAGTGTCTGAGAGACACATATTCCCAAACTCACACCTTTTTCTTTCAAGTATGTCAGAGATACTTATTCTTATATTAATTATTACATACAAAGGGTACTACAAAAGTTTTGCAATACAACTTTTTTTATTTAATTTTCTTAAAGTAATTTCAACCACATTCAATACACTTCTCCTTACGTCGAAACCAATCATTAAACCAGCTCTGCCAAGTTTCATCTGGGATTGAGGCACATTCGTTGTCCCAAGCCCTCAGAAGGTCCTTGTCGCTTGAAAAACGTTTTCCTTTCAGCTTCATTTTCACATGTGGGAACAGCGCAAAGTCACAGGGAGCAAGGTATGGACTATAAGGAAGGTGCTTAAGAAGTTTCAGCCCAGTACTGGCCAAATACTCGGTGCAGGCTCTGGCACGGTGAGCTGGTGTGTTGTCATGGTGGAGGGGTCCATTCTTGACTCTATGACTTTAGGCAGGAACTGCTCAGTGGTACACTGGTGGAGACTGTCTTCTGTGTCTCCAAAACAACACCCTCTACAATTCCGCTTGATCTGAAAAATACAGCGATCATTTTTTTTTTTTTACAGATCGAGATTTTCTGACAGTTACAGGTGTATTGGGTCAAATACCCAAACTTTGTTTTGAGCCTTGGTCAGCACATCATAATAGTAGGGGAGAGCGGGCTTGGTTGGCAACAGTTTTCACTTTTTTGAGTGTTGAGTCGTTCCTGTTAATATAATCCCAATAGGGCTGATACCACTGTAAACTCCAAGTATTAGAGTACTTCAAGTATTTTTTTCAACACATAATACTAAGATCATAGAAAATTGAAGAATTAGTCAATCAAGAGTATGCCAATTAACCCCCCATGTGGGGCAGGCTGGCCTAGAAGGTGGGGTTGTTTAGCCATCTCATTCAAGTACTGTATGACACATATTATTGTTATTAAAAGCTGCACTATAATGATATAATAATTTTGAATCGATTTTTAACAGCTTTTAAGGGAAAATAGAATGACAATAGAAGAAGATAGAAGTTTAGACTGTCGTCACTTTTTGCATAAGAAAAATTGCTCTCATCTTCCTCACTGAAACTAAAGACAATTGGTAGTTTCACCTTTGATTATGTTTACCTTGCTTTTGTGAATTGCTACTGCGCCAATAAA
Organism: Aelia acuminata; assembly: GCA_911387785.2. NCBI lineage: Eukaryota > Metazoa > Arthropoda > Insecta > Hemiptera > Pentatomidae > Aelia > Aelia acuminata. Next base: position 17,488,249 of record OU426980.1, read on the forward strand.
AAAAAATTTAAGAGAGAAAACTAATCCCACAGGAGAGATCATAAGAAAGATGGCTGCCAGGACAGGGGAGAACAATCAAACAAGAAACTGGTTAATCGAAAGGTTAGGTTTTTCAAAGGAGCTTGGGGCTATGTGAACACAATCGGAGTCAAATGTTTTACCATGCCTTTAAACGAAATTGACTGAAAATATAAAAATTTACTTATATGTTGTAAAATCAATCAATGAAGCACACTCTTCAGTACACTGTTAGCATCGGATTGAAAACTCAGGACAAGACTCCTGAGGTCGAGCGGGTTACATGGTACAATGGTGGGGTCTTCACAACAGGTGTGACGGAAACTATAAGCCGATGGCCAACCTACCCCCTATGCCAACCAACCCCACTCTCCCCTATAGCCAAGTTTCGTCACCAGTCACGATGCTGTTCACATATGTAGAATGTCCCTTATCAAATAGTTTCAGCATCTTTCGGCACCAAGTCACACGATGAGCCATTCGCTCTTCCGTTAGACTATGGAGCACCCAAAGACAACAAAGTTTTTTACCTTTAAATGGTCTCTCAGAATTCAATGAATTACTGGTGCATGAAGGCATAATGTCTCCTCTATCTGTTGATATGTCACTCGACGGTCCTCATCAAACATTTTCCTCACAGCAGAAATGTTTTCCTTTGTTCAAATTGCCACTTTCGAATTCTCTGTACAATCTAAATATAGTCATATGATTTGGACAATCATTATTCAATGCAATCTTCATTTCTTCTAAGCATTGATCTATGCTTAAACCACACACAAAAGTATATCGCAAAACTGCCCTTACTTCACTACGTGACCACGATGCCATAATACGCACTTTAATCTGTCACTGCTAATGAACAACTGAGCAAAGAAATGTGATGAACTGGCGGCTAGTATGAAGGCATGAATAGATCTGAACACGCAGTAACTTGCAGCCTCCTCGGTCTTTCCTTTAAGTAAAATTGCAAAACTTTTGTAGTCCCTGTTAAATGTGGCTGCACTGTTCGAGATTGGAGGTTATAAAAAAATTAAATAAAAGGACATATGTTAGTTAATGTTATAAAATGGAATGTACTTCATCTCGAGTAAGAGGTTAATAAAAAAGTTTGTATTAATGAATACTGTTTTTTTAAAGTTTGTTGTTACAATAGTAAAACATGGTGTCAGGTTTTTGTCGAACTCACGCGTTCTTTATTGTCCATACAATGGTGCTGGAATCATTGTTTATTAAACTGCTTCTCAGAGTATTTTTGTTATATTGCAATTCATCATGGAGGGAGAATTGTTAAAAAAGGAAAAGTCTGTTTTAAGAGAAAGATTAACATGGATGCTAACTTTCGTGTCATCTCCTGATTTTGAGATCGCTTCACTATCAGAATTGAAAGAGAGAAGTACTGACTCAGGTAAGATTTTTAATGAATTTAATGAATTATTAATCCATACGCTTGATTATATCAAAGATGATTATATTGAAAACTTTGAGAAAGATTATTTCCATGTCAAAAGTGCTCTGGAGGAAAAAATTGCACTAGCCTCTTCAGTAGTTGTTAATAAGAAGCCTTCCGATTTCACTATTAAATGTGAGGTTGCACCTATTAAAATTCCAGTTTTTAAAGGGGACATATCGTTGTGGAACTCGTTTTATGAATTATTTAGATCAGTCGTTCATGAGAACCAGTCCTTAGACGATGTATGTTTTCAACTTCTCAAGTCATCCCTGGAGGGGGAACCGTTGGATAGGTTATCTGGACTAGACTCTGACAAATTTTCTTCTATTTGAAGATTAATACTCTGACAATTACGCAGTAGTTCTTGATCGGCTAATTAATGTTTATCAAAAGAATAAATATGTCGTGTATAAACATTCAGAGAGGGTCATAGAGCATCCAAGTGTAGAATCTAGCCAGGATATAAAGAATTTTGCCGTAAAGAGTTTTGGTATCAACACTGAAGGCTGGAATGCCATTTTACAATTTTTGCGTAAACTGGATAGAGTCAAAGCATTTGTGGGAATTGCATGACGGCTCTACTAAATTTTTGCCTATAGAGGAATTGTTAGTGTTTTTAGAGAAGAAGGCCCATATACGGCGTGATGAACACACAGAGGTCCCTGGTTCGATAGAGGTACATCAAGTTCATAGAGAAAAAAATGTTAAAAAAAAAAAAATCATCTGCATGCGTTCAGAAATGTTCTCCGTGTGCAACCTACCACAAATTTCGTAACTGCCCTGCTTGGGGGAAAACTTGTTCTAGATGTAAGGGGAAAGAACCATTTCGCTGCAGCCTGTATCAACTGTAGAGTTGATGTACTATATTCTGAAAATGTTGTTGACCTTGAATCGCAAAACGAAGTTGGAATTGTAAAAAAGTTCTCTATTAATGAAGTAGGATCTAGAAATAGCTGTTGGCTTCAGGATGTGTATATAGGTGGTTCTTCTGTAACTTTTACAATTGATACAGGAGCAGATATAAGTGTTATTCCTAATGACTTGGCTACTAACTTGAGAGCGCCTATTCATAAGCCTGCTTGTTCAGCAGTCACATACACAGGAGAAAAAATACCATTAGTAGGCTTGACTGCGCTAAAATGTTCTATTGGGGATGTTAGTCATATAAAGTAATGGTCTGTGGCAAGGTACGATTTGCTCCGACAGAATTACAAGTCTTCACTGATGATTAGTGCTTCGACATTGTCACTCGAAACCCCAATCATGTGCAGTCTAACTCGTTCGTTGAAAAAGGTGTAGGGATCATTAAGAGCATCCTGAAGAAGACCGCAGATGGAAAAGATGATTTATATCTAGCTCTCCTTGAATATAGGAATACTCCACTGAAGCATTTGCAGTAGTCCCCAGCTCAGCTGTTGATGAATCGAGTGTGCCGCACTAAGCTACCGTCTACGGCATATACGTTGATGCCTCAAGTGAATGCTGACGTACCTGCTAAGCTAGAAAAGAAGCAATCAATTGCTAAGAATTCTTCGAAAAAACGGACCACCACAATCATACATAGTAGAGGACCTCCATAGCGGCAGAGGAGTCAGGCGGAATAGAGTGCATCTTCGCCTAGCTTCGTTCAATGAAGATGGGGCTAAATCATCAATGAACTTGGTCCCACCAGCGTCAAGACCTCAAAGGTCCAGGAGGGTGCCAGTTAGACTAAAATATTGAAAAGAGGAAAGGTGTTACATGTGGCTACACTGCTCAAGATGGGAGGTTATAAAAAAATAAAATAAAAGGACATATGCTAGTTAATGTTATGAAATGGTATGTACTTCATCTCGTGTGAGAGGTTAATAAAAAAGATTGTATTAATGAATACTGTTTTTTTAAAGTTTGTTGTTACAATACTAAAACAGTGCCCTTTGTATTTATACATATTCTGATTAATTCTTTTTTTAAATTACTGAATTGGATGTTAAAAGACCCAAATTTACCCTTTTTTTTTACTACCTCCATTGTTTTATCTATTTATTTTTATCTAAAATAATCGTTCATTAGATTTTATATTCCACATTTCCAGTTTTGAAAATGGTCTGTTCATCATATTTTTATTTAATTTTCTTGATTATATTTCCTAATTCTCCTTTTTTACTGAAAGAAGAGTTTGGCAGTACAATTCCAAATGGCAGATGAATTGCCTAACAGAAAATGTCATGGTAGTTATCAGTTCTCTAAATCATCCCAGATTTTAGAATAACTATTATGCATACTTATGATCACATCATAATAATGTGATAACACACACACACACACACACACACACACGCACACACGAACACACGCACGCACGCACGCTGCACGCACGCACGCACACGAACACACGCACACACCCACGCACGCACACACCCACGCACGCACGCACGCACGCACGCACGCCGCACGCACGCACGCAAGCACGCACGCACGCACGCGCACACACACACGTTCAGAAAATAATAAACAGCTATATTATGGAGTTAGTTTCTATAGATTTATGTGGTTTATGTAGCACTATCCATCAGCAACATTGGCATGATTATGAGAACAATATAGGAGTCTCATTGAAAAAAAAATTGTCTTATGGCCTAGAAACTCACATTTCATGTTTTCTAAAGCAACAGAATCAAACTTAAAAACTTAAATAACTTAATTGTAAAACTATACCACTATCAGATGAGTCACAGCTAGCAAAAAAATGACGAGTCATGTGGTGACATACAGTCTTCATAAGGCTTTCTTTTTTTAAATTATCCACTGATAATACAATAAGCAAAGGCATCCCGAATAGATGGCTAATGCTGAATTCATCAGATGGTTTGCATTTTTCCCAGAAACAAACGGGTATGACTGTATATTCGGAACAACTTCCAGATTCAAAAGGTAACTCGTACCTGGGAAACAAAATAATATATTAGGCTTCTTCCAAAAATTAAATAATAAAGCAGATTAACTATCTGATAATTTATTTAATTTTTATTATTTTATATAATGGTTCCCTTTCTTAAATATTAGCATAAGTTCCTCAGAGCACAGTGATGCTATATCACTTATGGTTCGTAGAGCAATGTCTTAAAAAAAAAAAAAATAAAAAAAAAAATATATATATATATATATATATATATATGAAGAGTCCACGGAAGAAAGGGGGGATGTCATTTGGAGTGCTTTCAGAGAAAATCGAGTTTTTAGGTTTGGATCTTTAATTACTTAAGTATCTTTTATTATTTTTCTTCAATTTTTTTATATGTCCTTTTCCTTTTTGTTTTGCGTGTCAAAATAATAAATTTGCCCGAAACAGACATATCACGCTCTAAAAAAAAAATGTTTTAGTAAAATAAACAATTTAAACATAACAGGAAGGGGGATAGTCATGGACGCTCCCCCTTTCTTCCCTGTTTTATTGATGAAATGGTGATATTAATACACAATCCATATAACTTCTAACATGACTCTCCCCCATTCTAGGTTTTTCCGCGTGGACATTCCCCCTTTCTTCCGAGTACGTGGTTCTTTCCATCGCTTGTAATCAACCGACTGTCATTTTTTCTGACTATTTCTTTTCACCAACATATTCTGCTCATCTAGACGAACAATTATATGTATATAACTAAAATTCGGAAAAAATTGACTCTCCCCCTTTCTTCCGTGGACTCTTCATATATATATATATATATATATATATACATATATATATATATATATATATATATATATATATATATATATACATATTGTTCACATTCTTAAACCTTAGTAAAAGTGCTTCAGAGCACAGTGATTTCTATTGAATCTGAGTCTGCTTAGGTCTCTAAAGCACTTTCTCTCCCTGACACTAGAGATACTATTTTATATAAAATAATTATATCTGTATTTAGATGCCATTAGCTAGAAGCTATTACAGGAGTAGAATTTGGTATAGATGTGTTGGATAGTCGTGTAGTAGTAGTAGTATGTCAACTAATCTAAGTGTGAATCAATTAAGACTGCCTTAACACATTCAGTGCGGACCCAGTAGATCTACTGGGCCTGTACAGTGAGTAGACAGGCACCCCGGGTCCGCACCGAATGTGTTAAGAGTCACTAATCGAGATCTGTTCCCACAGCACACCTTAACAATACATCACCGTGTTGCTGATAAATTAATAACTTCGGTAGCTATTTCTTTCAAGGAGAATGAAACAGCCATTAAAAAAAAATAGAGAATTTTTCACGGTGGCTATAATCAAAAGATAAATAAGAGATAAGATCTGCCCCTACCCACAAATCACTTTGCATAATTTTTTTTAGTAAAATAAAATTAATCATAAAAATACGATATCATAGATAAATATGGGGACACTGGACATTCAAAAGTATACAATTCTTAGATTATATCAAGTATACCTACACATGGAACAACTCTATGTCCTCATATAGCTCTAGGGGTTCATTGTTGGAGTAGAAACGGTGGAAATGACTCTTGTTGAGGTCAGTAACCAGTAGCTGACTCGACTTGCAAGAAGTTTTAGTTGCAACTTCATGGCCCAGATCTTTGATGAGACTCCTCCTTGAAAGCGAAATCCTAAGAAATAATTCTTTTTTCTTAGGGTCATAAGGTACAAATTTTACCTAAAACAACAATAAACATAATAAAGAGGGAAAATTAAAAACAAAAACAATATTTAAGCATTTTATATGATCATACAATAATTACAAAAAAACAATTACTCTTTTTTTTACTGTAGAACAATTTTAATATTCAGTGAAAAGTTTAGAATTGAGAGCCTACTAGGTAAAAAATCAGTATAAAGGCTTACTTTTAATAAACCATGGCTTTTTCAGGACATTCAATTTGCATTGCTAATAAGACCAGAAGCTGATGCAAATATATTGGGAATTTGATTCTAAATAATTTTAGAATCAAATTTAGTAAGCGTAGCAGCTCTTAGGAAGTATCCTTTATATCAAAACATAATCTGTGTCTTACCAAATTCCATAAATATACTTTTTCAAAATATTTTTAAGTAGAAAATATTCAAACATCAATTGATAGAGGATCAGTAATTTTTTTTTCGATATTAAAGAGAAATCTCAACTTTTACCTCACTATAGTATTGAAGTAATAATGTAATCATTATAAAATTACTTTGTATTGATTTTCTTGATTGATTGGTAGTGGCAAAGACAGAGTAGAGAATGGATCAAAGGCCAAACTTAAGTATTCACAATGGGAACAGATAATACTTGACTTCAGAAGACCATGAAAATGGTCTACAATAATAGAGTCATTTCTCATTTTGTAGTTCTTCCAATACTCCATGGCAAAAACCTGAAAGAATTTTTTTTTTAAAAAAGGAAAATGTAAGGATTGAACAAAACATTTGTTGTAAGAAAAACATATTAATATCTTAATTATTGTAAATGATAATTAGTAAGTATTCAATACTGTTTTATTCATGCAGGTCACTACTCTTATATCATGGGCGCCCGCAGAGAGGGGGGGGGGGCGAAGCTGCCCCCCTACAAATTTTGAGAAACAAAAACTACAAATTAAATAAATTTGTATTAATTAATTAATTTAAATATTGGCTTTTTTACTCCCAGTATATTTCGAATGCTGATTATAATAACTGAACTAACTAACAATAATAATGAAGTTAAAATGAGGTATTAAAGACAGAGTAGGGAATTCCTATAAAATTAAATTTATGCTGTAGGCCTTCTCTTGTTGAGGAGGGGAGTATCCAGAAGAATGGGACTTTATCTTTTCTGGCTAACATCTTATTTCTGTTGTCCTGGTATGCCAGAAAAAGCCCCATGCACCCATTCAATGCTAACTCTGTTTTGTTTAGCAAGGTTAATAAAAATTCTACTGCAGGTCTAAGTAACTTTGGATTATGTAAAATAATTATTGTGTGAGAGAGGATAAGATTCCCCAGTTTTTAGATAAAAATGAAACCTTTTTTTCATAAAAAGGGTCAAGCCCCAGTCATTCAAAGTAGTTTTCATTTCTAACCACTACTTTCTGAGTTCTATGCCATTCACATGCAGGTTTTTTTTTTTTTTTTTTTTTTTTTTTTTTTTTTTTTTTTTTTTTTTTTTTTTTTTAAATATTATGAAACTCACAGAAAATCCGGTTTTAAGGGTACAAAATATGCTATGTTCAAAGAGATATAATACGCATTTTAACACCTAATAGACCAATAACCTGGTAGAAAGTATTAGTAGTAGCTCTTGAATATAGTTTGTTTCAATGTTGCACACAGATAGGAAAACCAAAACTCTCTACATTACTAACAGTGAAGACCTTATCACATGCCCAATAATAATTACTCAGATTGCTGCCAGCCTTTTGTTAAAGATATTTAATCCTTTGCAAGATAGCCACTTGCTTATCAGCTCCAAGGCACAGTGGGAATAAGCATGCACTTCAGATTGGAGTACCACATGCACCAGAGAGGCAAATCACCATAACAGCTAGTTAATAATAATCAACTAAATAAGACATAGAAAACACTCGTTAGTGGCCCACCAGCATGTCACAAAATAAATATTAGTTTCATAATTACACAAACTTACCTGAAAGTAAGATATGTGATTTCAAAAATTAGTTAAAAAAATTGTAACCTATCATCAAAACCCAACATGTGTAACAGTGTTTACATTACCAAGATTTATTTGACTAATTCAGTTTCTAAAGTTAATTCAACTTAAGGAAGAATAAATTCTTCATGAATGCAATAAAATAGCCCCTAAGCTAGCGGTGAGTAAAAATTAATAAAAGTAAGGTGGCATTTAACATAAGACAAACTTACGTGGTCTTCTTCTCCCTGGTAGTCTTCATTTTGTATATAGGGCTTGTTTGTGATTCTATTTAAATCTTCATGCAAACCATCTAACAAGAATGTTAACAGTTCTTGTGAATCATGCTGAGCACAACCACAAAACTCTGGATTAAATTTCCCAACTTTAACCTGCAACATAAAAAATTTTGTATTTAAAATATCTAATATATATTACTACATTGATTTTAATATGAATAAATATATATTAAGAATCTTTTTTAAATATAGGGGAGAGCGGGGTTGGTTGGCCATTGGCTTATAGTTTCCTTCACACCTGTTGTGAAGACCCGACCATTGTACCATGTGACCTTCTCGACCTCTGGAGTCTTGTCCTGAGTTTTCAATCCGATGCTAACAGTGTAGATAAGAGTGTGCTTCATTGATTGATTTTACAACATGTAAGTAAATTTTTATATTTTCAGTAAATTTGGTTTAAAGGAATGGAAAAACATTTGACTCCGATTCTGTTCACATAGCCCCAAGCTCCTTTGAAAAACCTAACCTTTCGACTAACCAGTTTCTTGTTTGATAGTTCTCCCCTGTCGTGGCAATCATCTTTCTTATGATCTCTCCTGTGGGGTTAGTTTTCTCTCTTCAACTTTTTTTTTGGCGCAGTAGCAATTCACAAAAGCAAGGTAAACATAATCAAAGGTGAAACTACCAATTGTCTTTAGTTCCAGCGAGGAAGATGAGAGCAATTTTTCTTATGCAAAAAGTGACGACAGTCTAAACTTCTATCTTCTTCTATTGTCATTCTATTTTCCCTTAAAAGCAGTCAAAAACCGATTCAAAATTATTGTACCATTAAAGTGCAGCATTTAAAAACAATAATATGTGTCAGGCAGTACTTGAATGAGATGGCTAAACAACCCCACCTTCTAGGCCAACCTGCCCCACATAGGGGGTTAATTGGCATACTCTGGATTCATGACTTCTTCAACTGTCTGTGATCTTAGTATTAAATATTATGTTGTGAAAAAAATACTTGAAGTACTCTAATACTTGGAGTTTACAGTTGTATCAGCCCCATTGGGATTATATTAACAGGAACGACTCAACAATAAAAAAAGTGAAAAGTGTTGCCAACCAACCCCGCTCTCCCCTACATTTATATATATTTTTTTCTGTAAAACCTTTCCCTTTTTTTTTAAATTAAAAACTAAATATGCCTAATTCTAATAACTAAAAGATTGCTTCTGTTGTACTTATAGGTTCCTTGAAAAGTATTACATAGCATAACCTACAGACCATCAACTATGATTGACCCAAATATTTGCCAAAGGATCTTGTTTTCAAAGATTTGAATCTCCCTCTCCTCAATATTAGACAGGGTCCAGGTCTCTGGTACATAACCTAAAACTGGCCTAATAAGAGTAGGATTGTACTAGGTGCGGCAGAGAGGGAACTTGTCAGGTGCTTTATGAGTCTGAAATAGCACCTGTTGGCTTGGACCTGTCCCAAGTCTGGATAAAGGACGAGGGGTTGGGTTAGGGACTTGCAATCACTCATCAATTTATTGTGAACATAGTATTTTGAAATGGATCTCAGTTAGCAATGTTTTCAACATCTTTAGAAATGTTTTTATATTCTCCTACATTTTGATTATAACGTAATTATACCTATGAGGAAATTGAATTTCCTGGAATCCAGTTATGTGCATCACAAAGCATGACTGTGACGTCTTAAAATTTATATTCTTATTTCTTACTGCAGTATCACACCCAGAAGCAATGATATAAAATACTAATTCTTACTTATAGAAGTTTTGTATGACTTTTTGATCTATTCGTTCACACATTGCTCTCCACACCCTGCTTTCTTTAAGATTTCACATTTCACTTATAAAAGGTAGTGTAAAATTTTTCTATTTGAAACTTGTTTTTTCCAATGCTTAATGTACAACTGAGAAATACAACCTGAGGTTCACGCGAGGATGATTGAAGCTCTATAAGTGTAGCATAAATACCTATGTGCTGCTTTAAATAATTTGAGCATCACATGTTTTTCTAGGCATTTACACTGTAAAGAACAATAAAAACTTCTTTTAGTTACCATGAATGAATGAATGAATAAAAGAAAACAAATAATTTCTATTGAACATATATGTTTCAACACGCGCTTAAAACACATTAACAGGACTTTTACATGTGCAGTGCGCTTTATTTATTAATAATGCTCGGATTTCTGTTTTTTTGTAGTAATTTAAAGCAATGCCAACTCAAATTACTTATTTGAATCAAGCCTAATGGCATGTTTAACCAATAAAGTTTTAAACTGCACTAAATTGCACGTTTTGTGGATTACTGCTCAAAATTACACTTTTTGAAATTTTATCGCATTATCTGAAAAAACAAATATTGTCTTACAAAACACAATCATAAACATTATCAGAAATGTGAATTGATCATTTGGCAAACAAAAAGGGAACTTACATATAAACATCTCATTTCCAAAAAAATTGTGTTAAACATGGTAGGACAAGATAGTGAAGCGCGCTATAGCCGAGAAGGAAGCATGAAAAGAGTGTAAAACCAATAGGAACACAGAAAAATGGAATGACCAAGTCCTAAAAAACAATACATTCAAAATAATAGTCATAGAGTCCAAAAAGACCTTATGGGAAAGGTTTGGCACATTAGTAAGATAAACACCATATGAAGATTATTAAAAAATTCTTGAAAAAGGTCAAGGCCATCTGAGGGAAGAAAAAAAAACCCAAACATAATGTGAAAAATGAAGGAGAGAAATAATCAAAGAAGAGAAAGGCATATGGGAAACATGGATATCCATGTATAATATTTTCATATGAAAATATTAAAAAACTTTTACCAACGAGATTCCCCAAATGTAGAATGATTGTACAAACAAAAAGATCAGGAAGAGATTGAAAGGTAGATATAATATGAAAAGAGGAAGCTGAAGCCGCCATTGAAACAATGAAAATAGGGAAGATTGCTGGAAGAGATAATATAGCGTCAGAACTCATAAAGATTGTAGGAAATAATCTTACTAAGATCCAACATGCCCTTTTCCAAAAGATACATACTGAAAAGCGGATACCAAAAGATTGGGAACTCAATTTCATAGTACCAATAAAAATGAAGGATTGGATTCTGTAGGGATTGTGGTAATTATAGAACAATATTTCTGTCACCTGTAGTGTATAAATATAAACATCCATTCTTGGAAAGAAGCTAAGGACATTTGTACAGAAGGGTCTCTAGTAGCAGCAAGCAGCGTTTCACTCAGGACAGCAAACGCATGATCATATCTTTTCCTTACATTCTTTTCATATCTTATCATATCATAACATCATAGAAAAAGCATGGGAGCGAAATAAGAATCTATACCTTGCTTTCCTTGACCTCAAAGCAGCCTTCGATCATGAATTCCTTCGATACCTCCGTGACGAAATTTGGAAGGCATTAATAGCCATGAATGTTCCCTAAGACTCTTAGGCAGTAGTTAATAAGCAATCAGAAGCGTCATTATACCATCAATAGTGGTGTTGGTGTAATTGGATTTTTTGAGTCCCATAGTTTTCAAAATGCCAACCTTTGAAGAGGTAGTGTTTTAAATGTGGGAATATGTGGGTCACATGCTCTATTTCTCCTTTTACCATTCCGGGAAACCAGAACCGGGTAGGATATAGGGATCCACCCTGATAAATAGAAATCCCATTGTATGCTCTGAAACCGAGCCAATAATTGCAACAATTGTGCCTCCTTTTAGGAATATTTTTAAGACGTATAATCTGTGGAGTTAGGCAGTATTGAGTTATGGTCTTGTTGAGTAGAGTTTCATTGAGTTAAGCCTTATTCAGTTAAAATTCAGCTAAGTGAAATCACATAAAGTCTTATCCTATTGAGTTAAATCTTATGATTCTGATTTGGTCCGGAAAAACTCTGTACTATTATGATTAATTAATTATATCTTGTTGAGTAAAAATTTTTTGAGTCAAGTCCTGTTGCTCAAGGACTACTGTCAGTATTCCGTTCCTTACTCATCACACCACAGAACACACAAACATCCTGACCTTCTGAGACCTAATCCTCTAGACCTACCACAATTATGTTTATTAGGACATCGAGATAACTGTACATTCTACCTGTATTAAACCTGTTATGCTTATGAGGCACATGTCATTGGAAAGTTATTGTAAACCTCTTTGAGAGCATTCAATATGCAGTCTTGTATATGAATGCGATGTTTTACATGGTTAGTTAACTATAATGACCTCTATAGTTAATTATATCTAATTCCGATATACGAGGGTGAATCAAATATAAATGAGACTTTTCACCCTTCAGGCACAATAGTAGAGGGAGAACGTTCCTGCTTTGTTTGTTATTGGGTAGGTTTGTCAGGAGTAGGGGAAGCACTTGGGCTCGCCTCCTCAAGCCTCTCAGTGAGACGATGTCCCTCAATTGCACAACGTATTGTAATCAAGTTTCTCACCTCAGAAGGTGTAAAACCGGCCGAAATCTTGAGGAGATTGACTGCCCAGTTCGGGGAAGAGACACAGTCGCGAGCCAGAGTGTTTGCATGGCATAAACAGTTCATGGAGGGTCGTGATCGTGTTGAAAATGAGAGCCATGATTGCAGACCTCGCACCAGCATTACAGCGAACAACATCAGCAGTGTTCGATGGCTTATTAAAGATGACAGACGTCATACCACTTCTGAAATTGCAAGTGATGTCGGGATAAGTTATGGGAGCACTTACTCCATACTCACAAGGGAGCTATGGTACCGTAAGGTGTGCGCCAGATGGGTTCCTCGCCTTCTCACAGCTGACTAGAAATCGCATCGTCTTCAGGTGTGTGGGTGTCATCTTGCACGATTTCAGGAACAAAGAGACCAATTTCTCACTCACATTATCACCTGTGATGAAACATGGGTGCACCACTACACCCCAGAATCTAAACAAGCGAGTATGGAGTGGAGAAAATAAGGAGAACCTGGACCAGTGAAAGCAAAGTCACGTTTGTCGGCTGGCAAGGTTTTGGCTACCGTTTTCTTTTACCAGCCTGGATTGCTGTATCTCGATTTTTTGCACGAGTGCAGGACAATTAATGCGGCCTACTACTGCGACATTTTGAGTGAGGTCCGACTTGCATATCACCGCAAAAGACGAGGCTTGTTGGCTAAATACCTACCTACCTAAATAGTTAATATAATTGTATAGCCCCTATAATACTGAAAAATATGTCATTGTAAACAAAATTTTATTTTAAATCCAATAAACTTTTCTGATTGATGCATAATTTTTGAGTTATAAGGATAAAAAAAAAGCGCTAATCATTTCGCAGTTTTTAGGCCACAAAATTTTTTCTGAAGGAAAGTTTGTTTTTTCCCATGCTGGTCTCGTGATATACAAGTTATAAAAAAATACCTTCTACCAGAACTTTTGCAAAACATATTCTTGTGTAAATTTCTTCTGTATTATACGGGCTATAAAAAAAAAAGATTACCTAGAACTAAATTTTTAGGCAAGTAGGTAGTTACTTAGCCAAATTTATGATAAATATAAACAAATTGAAGAAGGTGGATTATTTGTAGTTGTAATTTTATTTCACAAATTATTATTATCTTAGCATCTTTTACAAAATTATCTTAGCAGAAAATAAGCGCTACAAACACTTTAAACGAGTTCAATTGTACATCTACACAGGAGTGAGCTAAGTTTATAATGAGGAGATATGCCAACCATATAAATAACAAACCCCATTGTCTCAATGATGTATTATTTAAACAGTCAACACACCCTGAACCAACAATGCCTTTCACAAAAAAAGAAAAACTTAGATCTTAAAAAAAAAAAAAAGTATTGTGTTCATACTATTAAAAATTAAAGAAAAAAAACAAGAAAAAAAAATCCATTACAATCACAAAATAGACATTGAGGAAAGAACAAAGTAAGAGACCCAATATATGCAGATTTAATATGCATAACAAAAAAAATCTGAAATCAATGAAAAGAGATGGGAGGGGAGTGAACAAGGATTATTTACCTTAAAATTAAGCGGATTCACTGAGGAATAACTTCCAGACCATAGTTTGGCAATTAGATCTCCATATGCTCGAGCGATTTCTCCACCCATCCCTAAAGGGTTATTCACATTCAACTCTAACATGTGGTGTCCTTCTAAGAAGTAAGTTGTAAGAGGATATGTATTACTAAGGCACTGAAAAAATAAAGGCCATTAAAAAAAAACAGAATATAGTATACAAAAAATAGAAAAAACAAATGCATTCAAATATAAACATCATGAATAAAGTCTTTACATACATAAAATATACAGTAAATTATGTAATACTATGTGTAAACTATGAAAAACAAAACACAGAAAAAAAGTTGACGATAAGCAATTACTTTAATTTTACTAAAAACAAAAAATCACAGCAGATATAAAATAAAAAGAAATACAAATGACCAGGTAAAATTTGCAGTTATAGCCGATCATCTCAATAACCAATCACAATACCTAAATTAAATACATATGAAACACGTCATAAAATATGAAATTTATCATAATACATCATCATCTAAATATGAAATAGACATTTCATAAGATCAATCATTTCCAATAACTAAATAAGTTTATAATTTCAATAATCTGACACAAATTGTTGCTGTAGGCATTAATACAGGTTTATCTCAAGGTTTTTAACTTATACTATACCAAGAACAATACCACACCTCTCAATCCAATATGTAGTACTGCAGAGAATAAGTATTAAAGATAATTCACTTTAGCGACCGGAATGGGAAAAGAGGGAGGATGGCTTCTTTGGATATGAAAAAATTTCAGCACAATTTCATGTTGAAGAAGTAATATCTTTTTGTTATCAAGTGTTTAAGAAACATGTGTTATATTACTACATATGAATATGTCTAACAAGGGGGAGCACATAGCTGATGGGTCATTGATTTGACCAAACATTGTTCAGTGATTCTAGGTCGAAAAAAATTTGAAAATCAATTAGAAATCATAAAAATCAAAGGAACTTCTAGTAGAAGGCTTAGTTAAGAAATTGATAATTAGATGTTAGGTTTTGGGATCCACCAAAACTCTCAAACACAAATTTTTATAAAAAATAAAAACATTATGGAATGAATTCATAATTTTAAGAATAATTCTCATAATTTTAAGATCCTGAATCTGTTAGGAAAGTTATTTAATGCTCTTCCACGCCACATCAACTACTTTGAGGTTATACACCTGTATAAGGAATAAAATTAGAAAAATTCTACAAGTCTTTTTATTTTTAATGTCTTCTTCTAATTTATATTCATATGTCAGGTTTATTCCATTTTGTTTATTTTTTAAAGCCATAAATCTCTATTAAGTAACATATGAAGCTGCAAACTCACACCAACAACTGCAACGGTTGGGTCTCGGTTATAATTTTTATGGTTTTTAAAGCCATGGCAAGGACCCAGTTTCCCAACTGTGAAAGAAGTTTCCCAATTGGTGAAATAAGCAGTACCATCACCAATTACTCTTGAATTTTGAAAAAAAAAAAAAAAAAAAAAAAAAAAAGCAAAAACTTGTTTTCTTTAGTTGTTCTGAAATTATCAAAAAAAAAAAAAAAAAAAAAGGTAACACAAATTTTTGAAAAATTTTGTAAGCAAAGAAGTATATGTAGTTCACCATAGGGTCAAGAGACCCCATGTAGCACTGGATGTGTTAAACAGTTTTTTGTCCCCCCCTAAAAAGTTTGAAAAAATAGAAATGAACCCCTTTTGAAATAACTGATTGAAATATAGATTTGATAATAACAATAAATCATGCTCCTGGTGTAACCTAATAAATAGAGATGAAGATACTTTTTATTTTATAGCAGTCCCTCCAATATTCTATAGAAATGAATTAATGCAAAATTAGTTTTTATAGTCTGTTTATTTATTTAATACAGACCAAGCCACCCTGATACCAAGGCACTTACCATCTTGAAAACAGTAAAAGTTTTGAGGAGTAGGTTTTAAATAGTTTAGATCATTGATGTGAGTCAACTGCAAACAACTGCTGCTTGTAAAACCATATAACAGAAGTAATCTGCTATGATTTGTGCATTATCTCTTCAATTTGTTCCGCCTTCCCTACGAGCAGTATGGACCTTGCCTAATTTTCCATTTCCATTTTCCATATTCCGTCCACTTCAAGTTGTTAATCTGGCGGTCTTCCCACTGCTGGTCCTCTTCTTCGGAGATTGAAGTGCTGTGGTCCCACAATATTTTTCCACCCGTACACGAATTCCTTGTAGTACGGGTAGTTTCTTTCTTCCATTAGTTGAGGGAACTTGTTTTCCGACAGAATATAGAGCTCAGCTTCCCTCATTAACTTAGCCCTCAGTTCCTCGAAGGCGGTGCAGTTTATAACAATATGCTCAACCGTCTCCGGTATCCTGCATGTAGGGCAAAGGGGATCAATATCCTTTCCAAAGCCTTGTAGCTTGGCTCGGAAGGCCCCGTGCCCCGTAAGGAATTGCGAGACCCAATAATCTGGGAGGACCCACTTATTACCCACTTTGCTTTTAACCGATCGTGGACAGTGGGGAAATATTTTCTTAAGGTAGAACCTTTTGTTGTTGTCACCCACCGCCGGTTCCACTCTTCTATTGTTTCCTCGTGTAAAATCTTTTTCCATTGTCTTGGATCCTCTGCAATCCTTACCTGGATATTTACCGGTAGACCTGCTGAGCCTTCTGTTTTGAATTTCCGTTTCAAGAAATCTTCTCGCAGGATGAGGTCGAGAGGAACCCCTCCTGCTAAGACCCGCACCGCCTCGTGAGAAACTGTCCGGTACGACTTAGTGACCCGTAGCAGAGCCGTGCGCTGGAACGTCGCCAATCTTCGTTTCTGCCGGTGTGAGAGATTCTGGGACCATGCTGGAGAGCCATATCTTAGGATACTCAGAATCGCCCCATTGTAAATAGTCATTGTTGCTGGGTATCTGAGCCCCCAAAATGCGCCCCCCAGGCGACTCAGACTATTCAAGGTATGGGCCACCCTTTTGCCGAGGTAGTCCAAATGAGGAGTCATATTCAATCTTCTACTAAATCTGATCAACGTCAACGTATGCCGTTGCAGGGAACCGCTGTTCCTCGAGGACTCCCAACAACTCGTCGAATACCAGCTTCCATAGAGCTGGACCAAGGACTGATCCTTGAGGGCATCCCCTCTGTATGGAGGCTTCAAACTCGTAAGAAGTGCCCCTTATCTTAACGAATCTATCCTGGAGGTAGCTGCGTATGAGGGTATATAAGTTGCTGGGAGCGTCGTACTTCTGTAGCTGGTGGAGGACTCGCAGCCACCAGATGCTGTCAAAGGCGGAGGATATGTCGAAGAGCAGCAACATGACATACCGCTCCGCCCTCTGTTCAACGTCTGCGCGAACTTGAAGTAAAGCAGTTCCCTTTCCCTTTGTAGAACCGTATTCGTGTTCGTATCCCCGTAGCCGTGGATGACTAGCTCGAGTAAGTACTGGTCGTAGACTTGATAAGATAAGATGCTCCAGGACCTTGCTCATCACAGGGAGGAGACATATAGGCCTATATGACTTAGGGAGCTGCTTGTCCCTGCCTCCACCCTTGTAGAGTAATCTCAAATCGGCGATCTTCCATTTCCTTGGGAAGTATCCCCTATCTAGGCAATCATTGAATATTCCCAAGAGCCTATCTTCCAGATAAGGAATACTGTTCTTTAAGATCGCCACATCTATTGCATCCAGTCCTGAAGCGCGCCCAGTTTTCTGTCTATCCACAGCAAGACGGAGATCATATATGTCCCATGGTGGACAAAAGTCTGTGCCAGGGGGGTATGCCGTAGTGCGTCTCACGAATTGTTCCTCCTCATTGTCCTGGGATGGGTCGACCCTGGGATATGTCGCCTGAACGTAGATGCTAGCTGCCTCATCAAGAGTATTTGCTTGGGAAACTCCGTCAGAAAGGGCTGCCAACGTCTGTGGTGGGGTCATCTTACCCATTGCCACCTTGTAGGGTATACCCTATGCATGACTGATCAGTTGATGACATTTTTTATTATACTCGGTAATTAGTCCTGTGAGAAAATGGGCAGTAAGTACTTACTATCAACTGTAGCATGGACCCAATTTTAAAATTGAGGATAACAATGCAAGAACTAATGAAAAATTTTTTTGACATGAATAAATTTAGAAACCTTTCATTTTACTCTCCCTTGATGTACTCCAGGCTTAAATAAAAAGATTGATCGGTGAACTAAAAAGAAAGTTATTTACCATTAACTTTGACCCTTTTCAAAGGGTGACCTTTGGATAACCCAATTCACATATCTCGAGATGTAACGTTCGACGAGACAAACTTTCTTGGTAATGAAAATCATTTACAGCTGTCTTTCCTACCCTAGTTACAGTATACAAGGATTCCAAACTTAACTTTAAAATAAACTAATGTAAAACCATAACCAACTTTATGCATGTATGAAAAAATATGTTTAATGTAATGATTATGAAAAAATATAATACGCATGGATACCAGGTGCAACTTGCACTGATATTTAAAAAATAAAATAATAATTTGTCTACTTTCCTAATATTAAGGTATTTACTATCACTTTGAACATCAACAAATAGAATTGTAGAACAAACCAATTAGTTCTTACATAATCTACACATAATTATTTTTCAGCATAATTTAAAACATACCTGAAGTACACTATTCATATAACATGTATTTCCCAGATTGAATATACCACAAATACCAGGCTTAAAAGTTCCTTCAGGATAGACAGTGGCACGAGTTGTTCTTTGAGACATCAAGGACGTTTGAGTTCTCCTATTCATTTAACAAAAAAATTACTAATATATTGCATTGCAATACAGAAATTATTATCAAAATAGTAGAAGAGGAAAAACTGATAACTTAACATTATTCGTATATGTGAAACTTATTTCTCATTTCTTAATTCCCAATAGTGAACTAGGACATAAGGTATGAGAGATTTAATACTTGAAATAAAAAGGCTATCTATTAGTATCAGGCATGTACTATCAATTAGGTACAAGTTCTAATTACATATTTGTTCCTAAATAACATAACTCAGAAAATATTGTTTTTTTTCTCAGTTCTTTAACTGCTCCCTATTCTAGTCAGATGAATGGTGTGAGTGAAAGAATCAACGGAGCGTTGTTAAATAAGTTGAGGACAATGTTTGCTGAAACTCAATCACCCAAACATTTGTGGGGAGAAACCATAAGAAATGCTGCATATCAATTAAATAGGTCTCCTAAAAAGGCCTTGAATGGAGGTATCCCAGCCATGCTTTATCTTGGGAGGGAGTTGGATTTGGAAAGGTCCTTGGATCCCAGGCTTGGATGTTGAAATTACCGAAGAGAGACAAGTTGGAGCCCCGGGCTAAGCCTACAATTTTTGTTGGGTATGGTCCTAATGGATACCGTTTATGGGATCCGGTGGATAACCCAATTCACATATCTCGAGATGTAACGTTCGACGAGACAAATATAAAATTTGTTAAATCTGAAGATCAAGGTCAAGAAACATCGAAGAAGATTGTATATGAAGAGACAGAAGAGGAAGCCTCAACAAAGATGAAATGTACTTAAGTTCCGCAGGATGCAACTACAGAAAATGAAAACTTGCCCGAAAGTGATAGTGATGACGAACCGTTTATGGGCTTTGAGGATGATGCTGAGAAGAAAAAGAAAAGTTTTCAGGGTTGGTCTAGGTGAGAGGTCAACAGGCCCAAGGCCCTAAATGATTATGAGCTTTATGAAGCATTCTGTTACATGGGAAACTTGGATCATCTAGAAGATGGTGTAATGCAAAACACTTTTTCTGAAACAATTCCCAAAAGCTATGAAGAAGTGGTGGACAAAGGTTGGTCTGAAGCCATCAATGAAGAGTTAAACACATTAAAAGAAAATGATAGGTGGGACATTGTGGAAGCTCCAGCCAATGTTGAGCTTGTGGACAGTAAATGGGTGTTTTGCAAAAAAGAAATTGACAGGAAAATTAAAAGGAAGGCACGACTTGTGGCACGGGTTTTTTGAAAAAATAAATTAGCTGAAGAAGTCTACTCCCCTGTAGCAAAGGTGACCGCAATTCGAACATTGCTAGCTATCGCAGTTGAAGAGAATCTCAAGATCACCAAGATGGATGTCAAGTCAGCTTTTCTGCATGGTGATTTAGAACAGCCTGTCTACATGCAAATTCCAAAAGGGTTGATCATAGAAGAAAGTTCTGGTCACCATTTGGTATGTAGGCTTAAAAAGGCTTTATATAGCCTTAAGGAATCTGCTTATTAATGATTTCAACATGAAAATAATTACCCAAGGAAATTCATTTAAGTTTTTAGATCTAGAAATAAGAAGGAAAGATGATTTTATTGAAATTACTCAAAAAGGTCTTTTAAGGGCATTAATGTATTTAATGTTAGGTTCTAGGCCAGACCTTAGTTACCCCATTATGTATTTTAGCCAATTTCAAAATTGTTTTGATAGAAGTCATTGGAAACACTTGAAGGAAATTCTGAGATATTTAAGATCTACTTCAGAGTATGGCGTCAAATTTTGTAAGAGTGGAAAAACTGTTAATTCTGTTAGTGCCTTTGTTAATTCAGATTTTGCTAACATGGGGGATAGTAAAAGTATCACAGGTTATCTTGTGAAATTTAATGATAATTTTATTATGTGGATGAGTAAAAAACAGACAACTGTGTCTTAGTCCAGTAGTGAGGCGGAATATGTTGCCATTGTCTAACAGAATTAAAGTTTTTAGCTCAACTTTTAGATGAAATTTTAAGGAACATTGTTTTGCCTATAATGATCTATGAAGATAATCAGTCGGCAATT